>JAJEJO010002616.1:106181-120302 GCA_020662805.1 Glaucomys volans
GTGGGGAATATATATATTCTTCTCTTCTTGCCCTAGATACCCTGGGGGGGGAATATATATATATATTTTATATATATATAATATATTTACATATATTATATATATATAATCTCATGAGGTTTTGCCCATTTCCCCAGACGTGCAATGGAGACCACAGGAAGTCCAGCTGCTCAAGTGGTCAGGTCCCAGTGTTAACTGGCTTTTTCAGTACTCAGAGAAAATATAATGGCCAAGATATGTATTTCTTTTGTTTTATAATTATATTTTTGAATGTTTTAATCACCATGATATAGTTCATAGTAATATAGGAAGGAGTATTTTACAATTTGGTTAATATAAAAGCAATGTAAAACCCCATTACCACATCCTCAAATATGGAAGAGTGGGATCATCCATTACTCAACAACTTACTGTGAGCCAGGAAAGCACCCAAAAAATCCAAAGAAGTATGGAAAATAGTTTGTTTTCCATCAACTTCAGAGAAATATCCCATGCCATATATAATCAACAGGAATGTTGGATGTGGAGAAGATCCAATACACTAGTTGAGCACCCCAGCTCCTCATCTGTCACAAGATCCTTTTTTAAACCTGACATGACAAGCCACACTCCACAGACCAAAGCCAGTCTGTGGCTTATTTTTACATGCAAGCTAAGAATGATTTTTATGTTTTTAACTGATCTGAAAAAAATGGAAAAGAATAATATTTTGTAACATGAACATTTTATGAAAATCAAATCTCAGTGTGCACAAATAAAGTTTTGCTGAAACTTAGGTATGCTCATTTATTTATGTATTATGTGTGACTGCTTTTGTTCCACATGGGCACAGTTGAGTTGTTGAGATGAAGACTGAATGCCCCACAAAGACTAAGATATTTATCATGTGACCTTTCATGGAAAAAGTTTGTCAACCTGCTTTAACTTTTAGAGCAGATATAAAATGTCCAGATCGGTAAGGAAACTCCTAATTTTTGGACTCTGTCTTTCCCCGCTCTTTTGACTGCTTTACTAGTCACTTTAGCACTTTTCTCCCACCTTCCCCTACCTTGTTCTTCCTTCTCTCTTGGCACAGCTTGTCAATCACTTCTGCCTGCTACTGTATGGCAGGGAGCAGGGCTGGAGGTGAGGGATTGAGCCAAGAGCAGAGCAAAGTGGGTGTCTCTCCAGAGCATGGGGTCATCATGAGACCACCAGATGTTCCATGCCTTATATTTTTCTGGATTACAATGTAGAAGAATTTCTGAATCGTTTTCTACTTTGAGCTCTTTATAGTCTGTCTAGTTTCAGGAAAGGAGGGGGTTTGGTGGAGAAAATCTAACCTATCCTGACACAAATGCTTTCCTCCTGCAGGGGATGACAATTTATAATGTGGAAGGTAAGGCAAAGGTCATACTCTTACTGTCAACCCATCTATTTCTGTGAACACAGCCCAAAAACAACGGCTTCTTCGGCTTTGGGAATTCTATTCCCTCTGTGTGGGATCTGCCCCTCATCTCACCTGTGTCCTCTTCTTTAATGGGCTCTCATGTCCCACCTCCAGTAGGAAGCTTTCCCAGGCTGTGTCTGTAGCAAGTTCTCTTCCAGTTTAATTATTTCCTTTCTATTTCTCACTAGACTCTTGGGATCATTAGAGACCATCTGGTTCCCATCTCCCTCCTCTCCACCCCAGGATCATCATCCTGGTCCTGATTCAGCAGTCTTCTGAACTCTTAGAGGTGACCCTTAACAGCAGTCAGGCTTGTCCCATTCAAATCCTTTCTCTACAGGGCCCCAAGGGTTTTGTCTAACACGCAAATGTGGCTACTTTAACTCCCATCTGCCTAGCTTCAAATCTTTCCTTGTTCTGTGAGTAAGGTATGCAGAACCTCTTATGAGTAGGTTCCTACTCCAACCTCATACCCCACTTTAGATTCTATGTTCTGACAAAACAGAACTTGTGTTTGTGATTCCCTAATACCTTGTCTGGGATGCTTCACTCCGTTCCACCTGGTCATTTATTCTAACTTGCTCTTGCTTATACTCAAGGCTCAGCCCAGGGCCACCCCCTCCAGAATTCCTCCCAGTCTTCCCTCCCCTTGTCTCACTCAGCTGGATGAGGTGTTTTTCTATCTATGCTCCCATAGGCCTAACTTTACAGTTACACTCTCCCCACGATATTGTGCTTACCTGTTTCCATGATTGTTTCTTCTCCACTGAGCATAGTAAGAACTGAGCTCCACTTAGCTTTATACCTCTAGTTTTTCTTTTAGTTTCTGGTTTTAGGAGGTACTTAATAAATGTTTATTGAGGATATAAAGAGACTGACAATAAATCCCTTTAAGGTAAGGTGGAGTTTTATACATGTTTATATCCCTAGGACTTGGCTCAATTCCTCTTTTTGCTGCTGATCAAAATAATTCCAGGTTATCTTCCTTTGTTTTAAAGATGCCACTGCAGACTCTTGGCCAAACCCATGCCTCACAGTAGGTCTGGCAATGCCTGCCTGCCTCCAACACTCGCCTGGTTCACACTATATAATAATTATGATAAAAATAATGACAGGCAGAGTGGTTGCTATGGATACTAGATATCTAACAAGTAATAGCTAATTTCCAACACAATCCTGCAAAGTTAACATTATTCTCAACCAAAGAAACTGAGGCACGGGCACGTTGAGTAGCTTCCCCCAAATCAAACAGTTAGTGATTACAAAATTGTGATTTGAATCCAGGTCTGTTCAGCTTCTAAGGCCTTTATCTTTCTGTGCTATTCCTTTTTTCCTAACTGTAATTATATTTTAGCAATACCCACAAAACTACAAAGTGACAGTTTATGGCTTAGAAAAAAAAGAAGGAAAGAAAGAAAAAAGAGAAAGTGCAGCCACAACCCTGCCACCTGAAAAAAAATCCAGCTGTTTTAGTTTGCCCATGTTCTCCTGAGCTGCCCACATGTGCGTCAAGGGGACAGTACACACGCCAGTGGTGTTTGGTTCCCTTTTTCCTCCCCACCCCTGCAACATTACATCAAAAGCATTTTACAATGTCTGGTCATAGTCTTCATAAATGTAATTTTAATGACTTGCACTTCATTTCTGATCTTTGTGTTAATAATAAGACTCTCCCAGCTCCATTGGCTCCCTGTCCCTTCCCCTTTCTAGTCACTGCTCTCTAAGTGCATCTGGCCCTTATTGAAGGCAGCTGTGAAGAGAGTGCAGGACTTGGTGCCAGAAAAGTTGGACTGAGTCCCAGATTTGACAGTAACTAGCTGTGTGACCTTGGGCAAGTCAGGTTCATTTGATTTCGAGCTCCTCCCTGGTCTGTGAGCACCTTCAGGGTCGGGATTGTTGTATTTCTCCTTTCCAGGTCTTGCATCTGGCAGAGTAGGATATCAATACATGTTTGATAAAAGCTCTCAAATTTCTCTCTGTAAAATAGGATCGATAGGCCTTTTCCATAAAGACATGATAATTACACTAGTCTTTATACATACACACAAACATACATTTACCCTACACACACACACAAAGGCACACACATACACACTCTGCAGTTATAAATCGTTATATAAATATAAGTTGGTATAACGATTGTAATTGCTGGGTTTATGCAATTCACATAAAAAGTCTATTCGATTATCTGGAAGAACAGCAAGACCCTTACTGAACGTTACATCTTTCATCCAGATGTTTGGCATCCTGGAGGCACAGTAGACCACAGACTCAAAGGAATCATCATTCAGTGTTTATGTTGAGCTGTCTGTATTTCTTCATCCTGATGTTGTCTGCCTTGACAAAAGACACTCATGTGCTTAACTTGCTGGGTACAACACCACGCTCAGCCAGGACCTTAATAAGTGCACTTTGGTGTGATTAAAACAAGGAATGTGGAATGTTAAAAGTTCAGGTCCAAGAAACATAGTAGTTTGCAAGAACTCATTCTAGTGGTTGCAATCCTTTGCCTGGGGGCAGAAACTGCTGGAATTGGTTGGGTTTAGCCAGAAGGAAACAGATCAACAGTGTGGGGGGAAGTTTCATTTCATTCCTTCCCAGGTATAAGGACAAGACCTTACACAAACAAAAGGAAATAGTCCAGAGGCTTGTGAAACAAGTCCTATCTCATGTCTCTTTATGATGCTCTCTTTTTCACTACAAAGTCCTAAGAGCCAATTTTCCCTCATCATCTACATAATATCAGCATTGTAATTCTCAGATTAGCAAAGATTAAGTTGTTTTCAGGGCTGGTTGACTCAAAATACCAGAAACATGTTGGTTTGGTTATGCATAACACTCAGAAGATGAAAATTCAAAATAACTGTGTACCCAGAAAAACTGAACTTAAAGATCAAAGAATAAACAGATAAATCAGTTATTTCAAAAGGTACCTCTTCTGCTTAAATGGAAAAGTGAACCAGGCTTAAGTGGACAGTAAAAATGCTTTCTTGCTGGTTAGAAAATGAAATTGTTTAAAAAATTACCATAACTTTCTTGTGGAAAGTCTTCCAGTTATGTGATTTTAAAATACTGTTTAATCTGACTAATGTAGATTAAAAGCAATGTAAGAGTGTGCTTCTAGTAATGATAGAGTAGCTCGCATCATAATAACCTTCCTACAAATAACAGTGATACGCTTTGCATAAAACAACCATTTGAAGGCACTGAAGAGTGACCAAAAGAAAGCAGAAACTGGATGGATATCAACCTATGAAAGAGGGCAACTGAATGGGATTTATACACCGGAGCATACAACCCATTCCGCATGGTGCAGGATGACTGGGACTCAAGCAGAAAGCTCCAGTCTTTGTCATGAGGTATCAGAGGACAGGGTTTGGGGTTGCCTAAGTGGCTACAAATTAGGGAGAAAATCATGAGAAGAGTCTCAGTAGGGGGAGCCCAAATTTTTCATGTATATATTTTATGCAATTATTGGCAATTATTAATTTATACAACTGTGGGAGAAATTCCAGAATTAGGTGGAAAATAGTTGGAAAAATGGAGGAACTAAGCATATACTTCAGCTGCTGCCAACTCAGGGGCAACACACATTGGTACTTGAATCCAGTCAAGTTACTAGTCTTCCATAAGACTTTTTTTCAGAAGAGAATAACGTTCTATAGATATTTTGTAATATATCATTACAATTTTTATGCAATGAAAAATCACTGGATATTCAAAGAGATGGAAAAGTGTGACTTACAGACAACAGAAAATAAAACAGCCAATAGAAATGGATTTTGTGAGGGGAATCAGATGTCACAATGATCAAATGAGAACTTCGAAGCTGCAATTATAAATATATTCAAAGATGTAAAGGAAAATGGTGACTCTCAGCAAAGACATGCAAATTCTAAAAAGAGTATCAAGTGGAAATTCTAGAACTGAAAAGTACTATATTGATTGAAAAATTCAGTGGACAAACTTAATAGAAGATTGAAGATGGCAAAGGAAAGGAATACTAAATTGAATGTAGATCAATATAAATTGCCCAATGTGAATAACAGAAAGAAAAAAGTTTAAAAATTAATAGAATCTCGTGATCTGTGGGAAAATATCAAGTGGTCTAACATGTATAACTCAGAGACCACTTGGAGAGGAGAGAAAGAATGGCAGAAAAAAAAATTAAAGAAATAATCCCAAATTGGTGAAAAAATATAACCTTATCATCAAGCAGGATCAAACATATCAGGGATTTAGGGTAATAAAAGACAAGAGTTTATAGCACTGAAATTAAAAATAAACAAATGCTGCAATTCTGAAGTTCTATATACAGCAAAAATTTACTTCAAAAATGGAGGCAAAATAAAGATATTCTCAGATAAAGAAAAGTTGAGAGAAATCAATTCCAGTAGATATGACTGTAATGAATCATAAAAGAAATTCTTCAGACCAATGATTTAGATCTATAGAAAACAATGAAAGGATCTCAACATCATAAAAGTGCAAGGAATATAAGATATTTTTCTTTCAATTTCTTTAATATAAAACCCCTCAATTTCAGCCATGATGGAGCTATAGGAGCTAGATTTACCTTCCCCCTAAACAACTAGAAAACTGAATGAATATATGAAAGCATGTTTTCAACAATGAATAACAGGTGTATGAGCCCGGATCCCTGGGAGAAGGGAAATATCAGAGGTCAAATCTGTGAGCACAGGCTATCTGCTTGAAGCCACATTCTAAACCAAAGCATAATGCAATAGTCTTGGTAGGTGACAATACTGAGTTCAGAGTTCAAGGAAGCCTAGAAGAAGATTGTGGAGCTATAAAATGAACAATGATGAGTGTTCATCCAGATCTGGGAGATAATTGTGTTCCTGACACCTGCAATACAGAGTCCTTAATAATCACCCTGAGCACAAAAAAGAAACTCCTGAGAGATCATACCTTATGAATAAGCTGATAATATTTCTCAAAAAAAGCCTATTCTAGGCTCACATAAACAAAGTGCTTAAAAACAAGTTCTGAAATAATCAAGATCATCTGAATAACAGCTTCCTGCAAAAATAAAGCATAATCCTTTATTTTAAAAAAGCCCAAAATTGAGACAACATAAAATTAATAGTATCCAATGAGCAAGTAAATATTTTTAGACACAACACAAAGAAGGAAAATGTGACCAATAATGAGAAATAAAATCAGTCAATAGAAATGAAGGTCACAAAATGGAATATTACTCAGCCATAAAGAAGAATAAAATTATGACATTTGCAGGTAAATGGATGATGTTGGAGACTGTCATGCTAAGTGAGATTAGCCAATCCCCCAAATCCAAAGGCCGAATGACTTCTCTGATAAGTGAATGATGATGAATAATGCGGGGTGGAAGGGAGGCAAGAATGGAGGAAGGATAGATAGCATAGAGGGAAGGGAGGGGTGGGGTCCGGGTGGGGGGGTAAGAATAATAACAGAATGAGACAGACATCATTGCCCTGTGTACATGTATGAATGCACAGATGGTGTGACTCTACTTTGTGTACAACCAGAGAAACAATAGCTGTACTCCATTTGTGTTCAATGAATCAAAATTAAATGAATAAAAAAAAGAAATGAAGTTCAAATTGAAAATAATAATCAAAATTAACAAACATGCAAAAACACCTCTTTCAAATATGTTCGAACATTTCAAGGAAACATAGTGAAAGGAAAACAGTATAAAAAAAGAACCACCTGTACTTTTAGAATGGAAAAAGATATGAACTGAAAATTACTGGATGAAATTAATAAAAGATAAAACACAGCAAGAGGAAACATCAGTGAACTTGAAAACATGTAATAGAAATGGGTCATTCTAAAGCACAGAGAAGGAAAGGCCAAAAAACAAAACAAAACAAAACAAACAATAGTGCCTTTATGATAGGTGGAACAACATCAGTTTACTGAAAAATAAATATAAAGATGATACATTTGTACTCAATTGTATCAACAATTACATTAGATAGAAATGGCATAAACATTTCAGTTATAAAGCAGAGATTATGAGACTGAATAAGAATGCAAGACCTGGACATATGCTGTCTGAAAGGAACCCACTTAAATCAGTTAACAGTAAAAGAATATAATAAATAATATATGCTATAGATCACCCATACATTGCTGGTGGGAATGGAACATGGTACAGCCACTCTGGAAAAAGAGCATGGCAGCTTTTTATAAAACCAAACAGTCTAATGAATAGCTATCCACATAGCTAACAAAATGCTCAACGAAGGAAAGATAACATTTCCCCATCAACATGGTAAGCAAGACAAATATGTTCATCTTCATTACTTCTTTATAATATTTTTCTGGAGGCCATAGGTGATAGAATCTTGTATATGAAAAATCCTAAAGGAATCTACAAAACCAGTTGCTAAAAGTAGTGAGTTTAGCAAGAACATAAGATAAACAATTAATATGTAAAAATTAATTGCAATTTTATATACTAGTAATTAAATTGGAAAGTGAAGTAAAAACATTACTATTTATAGTAATATGATTTTTAAATACTTAGGGATAAGTAACAATTATGGGCTGGATGTGTGCAATGAAGACTAAAAATATTGCTCAGTGAAATTAAAGAAGACCTAAATAAATTTAGAAATAAACCATCCTTCTGGATTGGAAGATTCGAAGTTTTTAAAATGGTAGTTCTCCCTACATCTATCCATATAATGACATTTTAATAAAAATTCCAACATGAATTTTTTTAAGTTATACAACTTAATTGTAATATTTTAGGGAGCAGTAAAAGACTTTGGCCAAAATGTTTTTTAAAGGGATAAATTTAGAGAATTAAACTACATGATTTAAAGACTTATAGAGAAGTTATTATAAATGAGATTGTGATTATCAACAAGGATAGACACATACAAATGGGACAGAATGGAGAATTCTGGAACAGACTCCCTCACACATGGTCAATTAATTTTCACCAAAGGTGCCAAGATAAGTCAATGAGAATAGGATAGTTTTTCAATATTGTATTGGAACAATTGGGTATTCATTTGGAAAAAAATGAACTTTAGTACTTAATTCAGTCCTCCTACAAATATCTTGAAAAAAAATCATAGATCTGAAAGCTAAATATAAAATTTCTACAAAGGACATGGGAGAGAATCTGTGCAAACTACAGATGAGCAAAAATTTTGTGAATAGAATAAAAAATCCCTTGAAACATAAAGTTTGTGGGAAATTATTTAGTTTTCATAAATATCAAAAGCTTTTGCTCTGTCACCAATAAGAATATGAAAAAAGCAAAGCACAGAATGGAATAAAATGTTTGTCTCACATGTACCTGAGGAAAAAATCTATCTGAAATCTATAAAGAGTTGTTACAATTCTATAATAAGAAGACATGCAGTTCAATAGAAAATTTAAAAAGTTCTTCACAGAAGCAGATAAACAAATAGACTCCAAGCCAAAGCTTGTGATCAGGGAAAAATATTTTATAATGAAAAAAGGAGGGTGTCATACCTGAATCCATCAGGAAAATAGAACAACTATGAATAAGTATTCACTTAAAGGCAGAGATTTTAAATTTATGAAGTAAAAAAACAGAATTAAAGGAATATAGAGAAGTTCCCAAGATAGATGGAGTTTTTTAAGAGTCCTCACTCTGCATTCCTTGCCCTATAGCATTTGCAATACACGTTTGTCCTGGAGCAATGACTTTAGCCTCAGGGAATGTCAGGTACTTGGGTAAAATGAATGGAGATGTGTGGTATGGAGCTGGATATGATACTGGGGATTCCTTTAGCCAACTTCATTCAGTCACTCAACAAATATGTACTAAGCTTCATGCATGTTGCAGAGATTCCCTGGAGGCAGCAAGCTAGAGGTAGCAATCCACAAAGCTCTCTGGTTTATGGTTTAATGGAGAACACAGGTAAGTGCATCTCTGAGACTCAGTTTTCCTATATGAAGAGTGTGTAATAACAATCTCATGGAAACGTCATCAATGGGTATACGACTACATTGTAGTTAATTATGAAATTTTAAATAGCAGTGAAAACAGGTGAACTGGAGCTACGTTTATTAGTAGGGATGAATAAGTGAAAAGAAATTGGAGAAAATATTATTAATTTGATTATTTATATAAAAATTTAAAATATGCCACACAATAATAGATTATGGATACATATGTATGTTATATTTTATATTAAAAGCAAGAAATTATACATGGGAATGAGATCAAATTTGGTAAAGAATCGCTGGACTTTTGCATTTTAAAAAAAGGGCTCTTGATAGTTAAGACTATGATAAAAGAAGTTAAAAATTTGTTAGAAAAATGAGAAGATAAAATTGAAGGTATTTTATAGAAACTATAGCAAAAAACCAACAATGAAAGACAGAAGGAAAGAGATATAAAAGGAGAAGACTCACCCAGGAGGTCTAGTCACCGAATAATAGGAGCTCAAGAGAGAAACCAGCGAAAACTAAAGAGAGGAAAGTATCAGTGAAATAAAATTTAGCAGAACTGAAAGCTAGGAGTCTTCAGAGACAACCAGGGCACATGCATGTGGAATTTTGGACTACTGCTGTATTTTTCCGGGTTATTAACGCAGTGTGCTAGCAGACAATCCTTAAAAATCTTAATGGATTAACAAACCAAAGTTTATCTTTCACTCAAGCAATGTATTGTATTTCAGGTGGTTGTACTTCACCCTACAAATAGGCCACTTGGATGTCTCCCCTGAGATAGCCTTGGCAAGGGAAAATAAGGTTGGAGGTAGCACACTACCTTTTACCTTCCTTTGCTTGGAGCTGATATGGGTCACTTCTTCCCTCAGGTCGCTGGCCAGAACTTGGTCCCAACCTAACTATAAGAAAGCTGGGAAACTTATAGGACAGTACCAAACACATGATACTTCGTGCTTTATGTATCCATAAATAGTTACAAAATGAAGATCCTATACAGTGTCAGAGAAAAACAAACTGGCTACAAACAAAGGACTAGGAAACATGATGGCTTTGGATTTCTCAGTGGCAATATCAAAAGTTAGAAGACACTGGACTAAAGCTTTCAAAATTTTCAATTAAGCAATTTATACTTAGAATTCTATACCCAGTCAAACTATCAAGGGTCAGTGTAGAATTTAGACATTCCAGGTCTCAAACAATTTACCTTTCATATATCCTTTTTCAGGAAGCTACCAGAAAATGTTCTCCATCAAAGTGAGAGAGAAAACAAAGAAAGATAAGGGATCCAGGGAAAGTGAGACTCCATATAGCAGACAGGTGAGGAGAATGGTCAGGATCATGGTGAAGGGAGATCCCTTGATCTGATAGAAGCTGGGGAGACTTCAGGAGAGAATTCTTTGAGAAGATGTAATTGACAGACCACCTGAGTGTATTGGGAGAAAATTTAAACAACTGGCAATGAGTTACTTGGGAAAAGAAGAAAATGTGACTAAAGATTATTATTAAATCCAGAGAAAGCAAAATATGCGTAGGGTGGGACTTTAATGAGCTATTCAACTCAGCTGTGATCTCAGCAAAATCATGCTTGAGGCATTGGAAGTTTGAAGGGGGGAAGAATGAATTCAGGGAATTGTGGGGGAAGGGGAAGGAAAGGGACTCAAATGTTATCTTTTATTATGGGAAATTAATTGATTTTTTCTAAAATGGAGAAAACAGAAATAGCAGCACAATATTAAGAGGTACGCTGGGCAGGGTGGTGCATGCCTGTCATTCCAGCAGCTTGCTAGGCTGAGGTAGGAGGATAACAAGTTCAAAGCTAGCCTCAGCAACTTAGTGAGGCCCTGTCTCAAAATAAAGTATAAAAAAGGGCTGGGGATGTGGTTCTGTGGTTAAGTGCCCCTGGGTTAAATTCCTGGTACAAAAAAAAAAAAAAAAAAAAGCAAGTTTTTACCTCTGGGAAGAAAGAAATGGGGAGAGGCTGAAGATTGCTGTTCATCAATTTTAATGTAGTTGATTCTTAAAATTATGTGCTATATCACTCTGATAAAAAATTAAAAAAAGAAAGTCAAGTTCTAGAATGACAGTATGATACAATATTTGTAAAGGTATATACATGTGTGTGGATGGCTGGAGAAAGACTAGAATATACCTACCAAACTGGAAATGGGGTTACCTCTGGAGAGGCAAGCCTAGTAATTATAGTCTGGGATGGTTTTTAGCAGAGAATTTAGCTTTATTGTTATAAAAATGCATTTATGTGTTTTCTGTGAAATTAGGCATGCATAAAAGACAAATAAAGACAAAATTGTGCCTTAGATCTAGAACATAATGACTTAATTAAAAAGCCACTTTGAACTTACGCCACTTTTGTAGAATTGGCTGTGAAGATGTCAACAAGGAGGATCAAGCTGAGTGGAAAAGCGTGTGAGCAGAGATGTCACCAAGTGGGGGCAATGCAGGAGAACTTTGCTTATGTCACTTTGGATAAGTGTGTGGCACCAATCTCATCCAAGGCCCACAGAGAGATTTGCACATTTTCAATTAGAAAGTCGATTTAGGTGAGAGCTCATTATTTCTCTCCCCATATTCCCCCCGCCCAGAGACACATCAGATGGGTGTGGGCTTGCCCAGTGTCAGACAGGGGATCAGGAGGGCTGTGAGTTGCCCAGGTGTTTGTTCTCTACTTAACAGCTCTCACTGATGAACACTCAGGCAAATGGACCTGAAGTTGAATTGAGTCTCCACTTAAGGGTTGTGTAATATTGGCAAGTTTCTAAAATTTTCTGAGTTTCAGCATTCCCACTTTAAAATGGTAATAACACTTGTAGAAGAATCCTTAGAGACCATGTGCTAGATGCCTGGCACAGAGGAAGCCCTCAATGAATGTTGATCATAATAATTGTCAATAATAATCAGGGAGTCAAATCTTTTTCTTGCTTTTCTTCTTCCCTCAGAAATCAAGTGGCATGCTCCAGATCCAAGTTGATAAGCTTGGGGTCAGCTGTTGTTTTGAATTATCCATTCTACTGTAGAAACGACTGTCTCTAGAGAGTAAATAATTAATTATCTTTGGCTATTCAGTGTAGTATTAAACTTAATTTTCCTATATTTCAGGCACACCAAAAAGTATAAATACTATTACAACAAACACTTCTCTATCTACTAGCTTGATCAAAAGATAGAACATTTCAGGTTCAGTTGAAAGCTCCCAAGTTTATTTTCTACTTCCTGTGCCTTCCTAGAGGTGACTGCATTTCTAAATTTAGTTTGTCATTTCTGTGCTTTGCTTTACTACAAAGAGATGTATCCACAATCTATTACAATGCACGTTTAAAAATTTTATGCAAATAATTCGTTTGTTTTTTGTCATTTATTTATCCCTGTTAATAAATGTAGTTCCAGTTCATCTGTTTTCACTGCCGTATAAAATTTTATCACGATTAAGCACAATGATTAAGTGCTCACAGGTTGCTGGCCATTTGTGCTGTTTCTTTGTTACTATTACTGACACCACTAAACAGGAAAACTGAGTCTCAGAGATGTACTCACTTGTGTGTACTGTGAAAGGTAAACCCAGAGATCAGATCCTTCTGGATTGCTGCCTCCAGGGAATCTCTGTCACTTGCATGATGCTCAGTACCTATTTGTTGAAAAAGTGCAGTTTGCTCAAAGATCCTCAGAATCATATCCAGCTCCAGCCTGCAGATCTCCTTTCATTTTACCCAAGCACCTGACATTTCCTGAGGCTAAGGACACTGCTTCGACAGTGCTCCAGGGCAATACACATGGTAAAATGTAAGGTGAAGACTTCAGAGTGAGGAATTTCTTTTCCTTCCTGTGTGTGATTGACCTCTGTCATTGATAGGGCTGCCCCTGAAGTAACTCTGCATTTTGACAGGACAGTGGTGAAAACAAGGAGACTGTGAGAAGGACCTGTTTTATCAAGATGGAGCTCAGATGACTCTGGCTTTGCTCTGGTTCCTGGATGCCTGCCCACTTCTCATTCCCTGCTTGTGGCCACTGCCTGATGCCCACCTTCCAGGCTAAGCCAGCCTATTTGTACAGACTATAGGGGATGCTTTCTGTCTAGGCAGCAGCAGCTCCAGGGAGGTGGTAGTGTCCCAGCAACATAGAGGGGAGGGGTGGGGGTGGGGTGGTATGTGCTTCTGGGTGGAGCTAGTTCTGGGACATGTGAAGGCTTAATTCATTCACCCAGAATTAAGTGCCTCCTTGAACTGGTCAATTAACAGTCCTGTTTACAGTTGCTCCAGTCCTGCTGGGAACCTGGGTTCCATGGGCACCCTGCCTCCACCTCCCCCATGAGGGGCCTGAGCAGCTCACTGCAGGCTGGTGCCCTCTTCGTGACACACCATGCTGGGATGGTGTCCTTTGTGGAAACCTCTCGAGTGCAAATGGCCCCTTTATGACAGAAACACCACAAGAACATTCCCCAAGGGTGCTGTTTGCTGTGGTGGTTTGTCTACAGATTTTCCCACCAGGATCCTGGAGCAGGTCCAGTTTGGAATTGCCCCTGTCATGAGAAGGGAACAGATGACCGTGGAATGAAGTAATTAGCCCTTCCCCCTTCTCTTTTCAATTCTTTGATTTCAGAGATTCTGCACTCATTATAAGTGGTCAGGAGTCCTGGATCACCTTTTTGAACTAGGAATATGTGGGACTGAGAGGTCTTTTGGGCACTTAAAAGCAGCAACAAATAGTCCACAAAACTACTGTCTGCAGCTTGA
>JAJEJO010002616.1:120402-165162 GCA_020662805.1 Glaucomys volans
AGCTGATTTCAGATTCCAATGAGGCCTCTGCTGTGTTGATTTTGTCTTTCCCAATGCTATCAACACAGGATGCAGCCTGTGAGGCCTGAGGAAGGCTCCTTCAAAGGGTGGTCCCCATGTTATTCCTTGCATTTTCTTTAGTTTTGTTTTGGCACTGGGGATCCAACCCAGGGGACTCTACTGCTGAGTGAGATCTCCAACCCATTTTATTTTATTTTTAAATTTTGATACAGTATCAGTGTCTCAACTAATTAGCTAACATGCTGAGACTGGTCTTGAACTTGTGGTCCTCCTGCCTCTACCTCCCAATTTCCTGGGATTGTAGGCATGCACCACCATGCTTGGCTATTCCTTGCATTTTCTAGAAGGCCTTTCAGGGCAAACAAGAGATAGAGCACCTTACTATGCACTTCTGCTCACATTGGGTCCTTTTATCCTCCATATAACCCTTCTTGTTCTGCTAATTCCGTTTCACAGTGAAGGTCTGAGATGAGGAGATGACTTGCTCAGGGAGTGGCAGTTGCTTCTGGTTTTATGAAGCCAAGTTCACATCCTCTACTATCCTTACAACTACTTATTCATTGTTCATTTGACAACTTAATGAGAGGAGTTAATAAAAGATTCCACAGAATTATGTCCTGCCATCTTAGACTTGTGCTTTGCAAACCCGATCTCTGGACTAATTTCCAACAGACCGCTCAACATCTCTGTTGGATATCTAGGAGGTTTCTCCAATTTGAAAAGGCCAAAACAGATTCTTCGAATCCATTCCCACAGTTTTCTCCATTCTGTAAATTGTCCCATCACACACCCATTAGTCCAAGCCAAATCTCATCCATCCAAAATCCTATAGGAAAATAGAATAAAACCAGTGCGCTTCTGTCTCCTCCACTGCTGCCATCCCAACTCTTCATCTGTCTCTTATCATGATTCCTGCCTGTTCATTCGTCTTTCTATATTACTTTTGCCCTCAGTTGACATCTCCATTTTCCATACATAAATCAGATAATGCAGTTTCTTACTTAGAGTTCTTCAATGGCTTATCCCTTCAATTAAAATCCAACATCCAATAAGGTTTCCTTACCTGACCCTCATCCCACATCCATCTCCCATCACACACCCCCTGAAGCTACTCTGACATCCTCTTTATTTCTAAACATGCCAATCCTGCTTCCTCAGGGTATTTGCTAACTCTTTTACCCCTGATTTTCATGTGTGTGGTTCCCACTTGTCATTCAGATACCAATTCAATGTCCCTTCTCAGATCACCAGAGTTAAAGAAACACCTTGTTCATTTCTACTATATCATATCCCTGTCTTAATTATTCTGTATAGTACCTGTTACTCTCTGGTCGTTTTGTATGCTTACATATTTATTTCCCCCTGTAGATGGTAGATCTGGACTAGTCTTTCTTACCTATCTCCAACACCTAGAATAGTTGTTCCTGATACCTAGAATGATGCATAGTATATAGTAGGTGCATCATAAAAATTTGCTGATTGAGTGAATGCTTTTGTGAGGAGCTGCAACAAACAGTTTCTGGGAGATTTTTGTAGGTGGCTTTTATGGCCTGGTTCCCAAAGGCAGAGATAAACACTGTTGTGTGTTATCCATGTCCAGATAAAAAAGATGACAATTCCAGATAGCAATTCTGCATTGAAGGAAATTAATCTAGTTGATGGTAGAGGTACAATGATACCCCAGGTCTCTTTTTCATGAGACTACTACTCTCCGTATTTCACTCTGCCTCCACAATGCCAAGGCTTGCTGTGTGAATAGTGAAAACTTCTTCATCTTTCTCAAGTACAGATTTTTTAAACTAATTCAAATAATTCACTCATTTATTAAATTATTCATGTATTCATTCATCAAACATATACTTAGTGTTCAGTATTTCCAAACATTTTGCTATGATGATGGAAGAGGTTATGTGTGATGTGATCTTTCTGAGAAGAAAAGGCATTGATTGCAGGTGTCTGGAAGAGTTTTGGTCAACTACAACAAACGCTTGACCAAAGAGATGAGCTAGCTCCAGTAAGACTAGGAGGTGGCTTCTGGGAAGGATGCTCAGACTCCACTGCCCCACGGAATCTCTCTCACTCTATTTGTCTTCTAGTGTTACACGGGCTCTGTGGTGTGTGCAGATCTGTGGACAAGCCTGAGACCCCTCTCCCATGGATCCCCAGCTTCACCACCTGGGGTCTAGTTATAACTTTTCAAGTGTGTACAGGTGAAGGAAAATAGGATGGCCCGTGGCTGATCCATTATGGGTCTGGACTCTGACCTTTCAGGTCACCCTTTCAGTGCTTTTACCCAGGGGTCCTGACCTCCTCCATCTTATATACCCTAAAGAAAGAAACTGAACAATATTTTTTGATCAGATGTCAGATTAGTGTGTCCTGTTTACATTCATAGCCCAGCTTCCGCCCTGGCCTTCCTCATCCCCATCCCTGATCTACTTTTCTCTATAGTATTTATTATTCTCTAATGTAGCAGATAATTTTGCAGCCTCCTTCTAGTAGAGTATAAGCTTCCTCATGGGGGACAGATTTATTTTTGTCTGTCTGCCCCAGCACCTTTGAGAGTGTCTAGACATCATGGATGTTTCATAACTTCTATTGAATGAATGAATGAATAAGTTACCATGAAATGTGTAATATTTTTTGATCTAGAAATCCCATTTCTAGGTAGTCATTTTTCATAAATAGGCCTAAATGAATGAAAAAAATGTGTGAACTAAGATTATTCATTTATTATTTGGAAGTGTGAAAATGGGAAAATAGTTCATTCTTTAGCAATAAGGGATTGTTGAAATAAATGATAATATATTCACATAATAGGATGTATTAAAATCATTAAAATTCATGTCTTAGAAGAATACTTAATGGGAATATGTTAAGGATATTTTGTTAAATGCAAATAATGAGCATTATGTAATTTGATTGCAAATTTTTGAAATGTCGGGAAGGTTAACAGTGTTATCTCTGGGAGATGGAATTACAGCATATTCCACTTTTACTTTTTTGCACTTTCCTGTGTTTTGAAATTTTCTGTGTTTTGATAATTTCATAGAAGAGAGTGGTGGTGGGGTGTCTCCTAGATCCTGGGAACTGAGAAAATGGTCTCCTCCAAGTTACCTCATGGTGACCATGCCCTATGATCATCCCCTCTCTGACTCTGGTTTTGGTCCATGGGAATTTGGCAAACTTAAACAAATAGAGGTTTAGAAAACATTAACGCACAGGGGCTCCATTAATGATAGAAACTCTTCCTGCATCTTGTGAACAAACCTATGCTTTATATTAATTACATATGAAATAATATTGGGGGCATATTAGATTACATTTAAAAATATTAAAACTAACTTCATTTGTTTCTTTTAAATTTTATAAATGTTGCTTACTTGAAAATTATGTAGAGGGAAATGAGGGGGGAGGGAGTGGGGATATGAAAAATGGTGGAATGAGACAGACATCATTACCCTATGTAAATGTATGATTAACAAGAATGGTATGAATGTACATCATACACAACCATAGAAATGAAAATTTGTACACCATCTGTGTACAATGAATCAAAATGAAGTCTGTAAAAATTATAAAAAGAAATAATAAAAAAGAAAATTTCAAATTACAATCTGCATGTCATTCGAATTAAATTTTTGTTGAATAGTTCTATTCTAAACCATCTAGCCATAGTCAAGTCATCTTAGACTGGAATCACCCACTTGATCCATAGAATTGAGGCAAATAAAATGCTGTTGCTTTCAGTCACTAAGTTTTGAGATGTTTCCTGGTTGGCAAAAAACTGTCTGATAGAAGAGTACTGTGGTTTACAGATCCTACCAGCTTGGCTTCTTGGCCTTATCGAACGAGCCAGAGTCTCAACAAAGTTTGGGGAAAGCAGGACGTGGCAGAGACCAAACCAGTGACCTGATGCTGGAACAGGAACATCAGTGAGAAGGGTGCTGGGGGATGCTGACAGAGCTTCACCTTCTCTGTCTGGAAGGCAGACTTCCTCAGCCGGAGGCCCTGGAGAGCAGGGCTTGGAAAATCCTGGAGAAGCCCTTCCTGCCCTTTCCCACTTGTTCCAGCCTTTCCTATCTGCTCTGTCTGTGCTCTGCTGTCCTATCCCATAAGATTCTGTGGGAAAAAAACACAAGAGCAACAACAACAAGATAACAGAGGCACGTGCATGAGAGAACAGGGCTGAGCGGGGAGGAGATTTTGGCAGCAGCACCCCATCCTCAAGGGCTGTGTGCTCTCCTCAGATGGTGTTGGGTGTTAGAGAGAAAGCCACAGGGATTGTCTACCCATCCCTCTTCTTCTGCCGATGAGGAAACAGCCCCAAAGATACCACAGGACTTGCCTAGAGTCATACAGGAAACCAATGGTGGTCAGACTGAGAATTCAGTTTCCAGAGCTCAGTCCAGTGCTCCTTCTGCTGCTCCCCATGATACCATCTGGAGTCTTGGTCATGTCACGCCTAGCCTGGTTTTGGAGGTTATTCCCCCACAGCAGTACAAGTCCAAGAGCTTCTTTTGGCTTGAGCACTATTTCTGACTCTGGACTACTTCCTCCTCTGCTACTTCATTTTTGCTCCAAGATGTCAGAAGCTCAGAGTCCCTTGGAGCTGTCAGAGTTATTCCCATGGGACTTCTCCCCTCCTGCAGTGCTCTCCCTGGATGGAGTCTCACTCATGTCTCCTCTCACCTTCCACTGTGTGCTGACTAAACAGCAGACTACTTCAGCACTCAGCACGTGAAGATTGATTTCACAGCACGGGGGCAGGAATTGAGTGCTTTGCCAGAATCTCTTGGACAATAGGGCGGGCATGGGATGGTTTGGAGGTACTGGGGAGGAGATCTAGAGGCATCCCCTCCCCGACGATGGGTGCGCAAATAGTGAGCTTGGCTGGAATACTCCTTGCATCTCTCTCTGCTTCGAGGCCACCATTCTACCCTCCTTTGAGCATAGCCCCTCTTGGGAAGGCCAACCCTGTCATGACACCCATTTACCATCCTGTTGCTTGCATCATTTGAATCCTCTGGACAATCTGTGGCTGTTCGCTATGATATGAGCACATGGTGAGATGCTGTGATCATCTCCAGGGTTTTGGCCTCCATGTGGAGGTATCCCTGCCACCCAGCTCAGTTCCTTGATGGAGTCAAGTCAGCTCTAATATCTTTACCTCTGTTCCTCTTTAAACTATCATTGGCCAGATTGCTAGACCATGGCCAATCTCAGAAATCTCAGAATCATTTATCTTCAGTATTCCAAAACCTCTGAGCCCTCACCTATAGGCTGAATTTTCTCTCTGTCCTACTTCTGGGAAGGCTTCTCTTCCTCTCAGGTCTCCTTTGGGACTGGACCCCTGCCTGAATAAAGGCACTCGGAGATTTTATTCTAGGACTGCACACCCAAAAGGCTGCTTAATGTTGACAAAGAAACCAATAACCTAAAAGAAATCTGAATTTTAAAAAGTCTCTCAAGTCTCTGGAACCTTGTCACCATGATGCTAAACATCTTGATTTTCTTAAAAGAATAATTTTCCACTTTTAACCCTGATATTTAAAATCAGGAAGATTCACCCAATTTTGTGCAATTACAAAGCTGCTCACTGTCTTAGGATCAGGAGGGAAATAATGAGATTGTGGCTCAATTCAGGGAAATTAGCTGAAGGCAGATGATGGCAATCATAGATCTAAGGGCTTAGCCTTTGGGTTATTTCTAGTCCATGTGACAAGCATTCAAGGTGAATCAGAGTAGAAAAGCTAAATGAAGTGATGTGAAATTGAAAAGCGGGAAGGATGTGATGCTATCCAGGAACCATCTAAGGAAAAAACTCTTGTGAGGCAGATTGAGAATTTTAAAACAACACTCTCTGCCCCAACTGCCCCATGACATCTGTTAACACAAGAGGCAGAGCTATTTCCTGGAAAGGCTCTTTGTGTTTACAAGGGTGAGACCCTCTTGATGTTTTTGCAACTTTAATTAAAGAACTGAGGGTTGAATTTACATCCCCAGCATTTCCCATGAGGATAACACACGGGCTGGTTGTACACAATACCCCACATTCAAAGGAAAAGAAAAAGTCAATCAATTATCCAGATGGTTTTGAATTTTACATGGATATAATCACAGTGGGGATTTGGTCCACAATAAAGTATTATTCTTGCAAGATGGTGGGAGAAAAATGTTCTTGGAAGGAAGAAGAGGGTGTTTCCTTCATATCTTTTTATATTTTCTTCTCCTTTTTGAGTTTAACAGAATCAAGCAAAACAGAAGATGGAGACTGAGAACAGAAAACAGAAGGAAGCACAGGGCCTGACTCTTATCCCAAACTGCAAGTGGATGTCCCGGTTGGGTAGAAACAGTCTGGGGGTAAGGGAGTAGGAGTGGTGGAACCAGTTCTTCCAGCAGCGTTGGCCTGCTCCAGGATGAGGGGGGCATACATGCAGCAGGGGGTGGTCCTCAGATAATTCTAATGGAATTAAATGTAAGAGTTTCTGTCTCTTTAAATTTTCCTTTCTCTTAAGTCTGAAATGTCACCATTAGAAATCTAATTCTTGGATTTAAGGAAAAGACATTGCATAAGAGTATCATAGAAATCTATTGACTTGAAGATTTCTGGGTCCCACTCTGAGAGATTCAGATGAAACAGGGCTGGGTTGGTGACCAGGAATATGCACTACGAACAAATGCTCTAAAGGGTTCTGGGGTTCCAGTCTTCTGAGGTCATTCAGGTTCTGCCTACTCTAACTGTTCTCTTTCAAAAGGAGACACAGGTTGCAAAGAACAACTGCCCAGCCACAGTGGAGGAACCAGGTTTCAGAAAACCTTGGTCTAGTCCCAGCTCCCTATCTTCTAAGCTCTGTGATTGAGAATAGATAATTAAACTCTTGAGAAATTTCAACTAACTAACTAGCTAAGTGATAGGCCAATGTAGAAACATTATTAAGTGAAGGAATTATGTAAAAGCCTTGAAAACTGTCTAGTGCTCTGAAAAGTTTAGTTCTACACACATAGAAATTGTTATAATTATTTCCCATTATCACCCCCTAACAATTCCATTTGAATTGGTTTAAAAGATTAAGTGTTAAGGAGAGAGGTGAACTTGAAACTCAGAGGAAAGCTCCAGAAGTGGGTGGTGGGGTAGTGTCACTTCAGCATGCCCAAGGCTTCCAGGATGGCCCAGGAGGGTACCAAGAAGGGGAGCCAGACAACAAAGTGTGTTGGGTATGTTTTGGAGAAAACATCATCTTCACTCTTTTGCTTTGTTTCTGGATGCAGGATACTAACAATATTATGTGCTCTGGGTGAATTCTATGTATTTTTACTCTTAAGGTATTAAATAAGCTTTGAGACTCACGTGCAGTAGAGTATAGGAGAACAGCTCCTTATAGGAAAATCAGGAAAGAAAAGGAATGCTATAGAAGATATATGGGAATAGAATCAACTTCAATGTAAAACTTAACATATGTATTCAAACCAGCCACAGATGGCCTCTCACCTTCTGGATATTCTCACTCTCTTTTTGAACAACAAGAATGGTCAGCTATCTTCCTATCCCCCAGGCTAGTTTAAAATAGCCACTTCCTCTGGGAATTCAAACCAAAAAAGAACCCTGCCTTCCATGGACAGAGAACGGAGCCATGTATGTGTGCATTCATCTCCCAGAAACGTGGAGGGCAGCGACTCCATCTCCCTTGCTGTTTGTGATTAGTAAATGTGGGAACAGGGAGTTATGCCTGTCTCTTCTTAGCATGGGATGGTAGAGATTGGAAGAGGTGACATTTTGGAGATGGGGAGAAAGCACAAGGGTGGAGTGGGGAACAGTCAGTGCCAGGAGGAAGCCCACCCCGGGAGGTCAGCAGGCAGCCTGTGGGTGCAGCAGTCTGCTCCCCAGGAAGACCCTGCGAACCAGACATCTCCTGGAGCGCCTGTCAGCTCTGTCAGCTCAGCACACACACTGGAGTTCCTGTGACGGCCTGGCACCGCACCAAGGGGTGCTGGAGGACTCTGCCTCCAGGGTAGGGAGTGGCAAACTGGAAATCAGTGAAGAGGGTGAGGAGGAGGTGAAGAGCCACACATCTCCCATTTAACATTTTGTGGAGAAAGGAAATGAATGGAGTTTGACTTATCAGCTTGGAATTGGGCCTGGATGTAGAATCCGGAATGCTAAAGGGAAGTGGTCCAACCTGTCTGCAGAAGGCCAGAGAGGCCTTTTGTGGTCTGGGGGCATCAGGCACGAAGCCTGGGCTGTGGGCTGGATAGTGCTCTGCTTTCTGGTGAGGTCCCCAGTGTAGTCTCTCAGGCATCCTGAGCTGGGAGAGAGGAAGGCGCCATGCAAATGTGGAGCTGTTTTCACCTCCCTAACACGTCCCAGATTTGTGCTGCTGAGAGTCGGTCCAATCCTGTGAAATTCCCACCATATTTCCCCTACTAACAGAACCACAGGGTGAGATGTCAGGCCTGCTTCTTTAAGTAGGAAAATAGAATGGGCCACAGTGAAGACTCTAGAGGAACAGGAATGTGGATAATCCCTAGCTCTGGAAAAAACCCCAAATCACAAAGAATTAGCCTGGGAATGTGTGTGTGTGTGTGTGTGGAGAGAGAGAGAGAGAGAGAAAGGGGGGGTGGGGAGGGGAGTAGAATAGCAGGTTTATCTATATTATGCTTGCTTTGGCTGATATTAAAATGCATACACATTTTCTGAATCCTCATGACTAAATGACAGGTGCTAGGAAAACCTTCGGCATCTGTGGGCACGGGAGGGTGAGGGGATGTCACCCTGAGATGGCAAATTTGGTGGAAAATTTGTTAAATAATGGAGTCATACATGTGTAAGGAAGTGCTTACTGCACCGGAGGATTCTTTTTTAAACTGAACCCGATGGAAACCCTTGGTTACACTTTCCTTTCTCTTCTTTGTTGTCTCCACAGCCTGGGAATGGGACTTGCTTTCTTTTGTATGCAAAATAGGCTCTAAGCTCCCTGGGAAAGAGTTCTGTCTTCTTTGGAGGGGCTGGTGACTCAAGTGCCCTGGGAGCTGATTGACTTATGGGTGTATTCCTTGGGAAGGAGAGCATTTTTGGGGAAAAACACAGATGGATTCTGAGAACTGTGGTCAGATTCCCCAGTGTTTTGTGACACCCTAGTTGGGGACAGTTTCTTTTATACCCCTTGGGGCTGCTTGCTTGCTATTTGCTACCTAGAACAAGAAACATCTTATGTTGCAATTTTGCTTCTCCTAAAAGGGAGAAGTCCTCTGTTTTCTTTCTTTTTTTTTTTTTTTTTTTTCATTGTTTCTGCTGTTAACACTTCTAGGCTGAGTGTGGGATTGATTCTCTGGCCTGTTAGGATGCTCTTTTTAAATGCAATTTCATGCATCCTTCTTCTTTATCTTTATATAGTCCTTTGGAAATTTCTGGACAGGGAAGCTAGAGTTATTGCCTGAACATCCTGCAGCCTAGTCGACAAGCAAATCACCAACTTGGCTTTATGTAAGAATGGAGTGACCACTTCAAGTTCTCCTGGGGCAAGGGAGACATGGAAATACAATTTGTGGTCTCTGCTCATCCCCCCAAAGTATAATCTTATTGTAAGAAGGTAATGTTCCTAGTAGACATACAAATAACTGCATTATAATATGGCCATAACAAATTGCAGTCTGATGTGGAAGGTTAGTTAGTAAGGTCTCATTTCCCCAGGTTAAGAGTGAGTTTCCCAGGCATGTGGAAAGTCTTCATGGAAGTTTTGATGTATTTATCATAATTTTTGATGTTCTGTAGCATAGAGCTGCGGGTAAATTTTAAAGGCTTGTCCCTGATAACAGCCAAGTCCTTGAGACCCTAGACATATTTGGGAGGTGGTAAGATTTTCCCAAGTTCCCCAAGTTGGGATTTTATTCTCCCCCTAATTGTGGGGAAGAAGGTGGTATGGCATAGGTCTGAATGTTTCCCCCATCCTTATTCATATTTAAGTGATCCCAGCCTTACTGTTCTGTAAGAGGAGGATAATCCATCTGCTGGCAGAGTTGTTATATAGATTGGATTTAATGTTCATAGTCTCCCAAACATAGGGCTTCTGATAGAATCTCAGTTGACAGCGACTATTGCAATTATTATTCAATCCTAAACTCTTGAGGAGGACAACTTTTCTGGTCACAGAATTCAATGAGAAATGATGTTGGGGAATCATCTCTGTAGGAATAAATGCTATTTTATCACCGTATAGCTCTGGAACCCAGGAAACACATAATCTCTCTGAGTCGAAGCCTCCTTGTCCATATTATAGGTTTGTTGGAAGAATTGAATCAGCATTCTTGAAAATGTTTTCCTCTTCCAACGTAAAACCCCCAGGCACGACCCAACTCACATCTGAGATGGTAGGTATGTCCCTTTTGGGCCGCTGAAGGAATCTCAGGTGTGTCTTTGCAGCACTCTGGGTTAGGAAGGAAATGGGCTTTTGCAATTCTTTCTTATATCAATAAGAAAATTGAGACTTGGTAAAGTTGTGACATGCCCAAGATTGTGACAAAGCCAAAGAGGAACCTGATTCGCCGATCTGGCAGTTTCAGTCAGACAACTTTGAAAGCAGGAGATGGAGGAGTGTAACTGATGGAGGCTTCCCACCCTCTCCACTCCCAGTGTTCACGTGAGTTTCCTTTCGTGCTCACTGAACCTGCGACTCCACTCTGCTGAGAATTTGTCAAATGGCTGTCCAGCCCCAGAAGGTTTATAATAAATGGAGTTGCAAGTAATTACAGGGATTGATTTTAGTCTCAGTTACTATAAAGAAAACACTTTAAATATCCTTCTAAAAATAAAGTTCCTCTGAGGAGATGTTTGGCCTGTGGCTAATGTGTTTGGAAACATGTTTTCTGTAAAACTCAACCTCATTAATCTACTTGTAATTCCAGAAAGACAGCTTTCACCGCACACATCAGGGCTTGTCCCAAACTCTCCCCATCCACAGCGGGAGATGCAGGGGAATGAGCCACAGTGTGGCCCAGTGGCCTCTGTCTTGTTTCCCCCAACATGGTGCAGGAATTGAGGATTCCTGAGATGCTGCCATCTTGCCTGGACACCTTCTGGAAGGCCGCTCTCTTTCCCTCTGTCTCTCCACCTTCCAGTCCCACACCACAGGGATCTGGGAAGGGGATGAAGGCTGCCACCTTCTTCCAAATCAGAGATCCCCACTCCAAGAGTAGCTTTTGCCTCCCCCTGGTCCTAGTTCTTTCCATGACTTTTGAAGAGTCAGTCTCTGGTGTTTCAATTATTCCTTCATTAAAATTGTAAAACCTTGCACTCTTTCTCCTTTCCTCTAGCTCACTCTCTGAAGAAAGACTCATTCCAAACAAATTTTGAGGTCACCGAAAAATGGGAGAATTACCAACAACCCCCCATTTCAAACAGCATTGCCATTCACTGCTGTGTAATTGGAATGGTCACTGTTTCGTCATGAAAAGTGCAGGGACTATCTGAAAAAAGAACGTAAGTAGTAAGCAGCATCAAAGCTCAGGTCTGCGGTGTGCATGAGCTCCCAAGTTTCCTCTCTATTTTGTAAGGAAGTTGATGATCCAGGGAGAGACAAATAACAGTTCACAGGAGAGAGGTCTGCAGCAAAGCCCCCAGTTGTGCCCTTGATGAAGACAGGTTGAGTTCCACATTGGACAGACTCTGCTAGCCCTTCTCAGGACACTCAATTTTGTGCCTCAACTGATACAACTAATTTCTTGTAGTAAAGGGATTAAAATCCATCCTTCTTGACTTACATACGTGGGTATCCACGAATTGTCTCAGAAGCTGCAATTTTATGTTGGGAAATTGAAGCCTGGGGTGTGTGCTAATGGAGCTTTATGAGGCTTTACACAAAGTCTAGGCATTAATTTTGCTTTTATTTTGATGTGACAAGATGTGTTGGACTGAGATACCTTTGGGCTTTCACACTGGAATTCACAAAGAAAGGAAGCTGGAGGGTTATGGCAAGGGTGGACCGAGGATGCCACCCACTCACAGACTTTGGCTCAGTAATAAACTAACACTGGAACACACAAGCCACTTGCACACACAACACACACAAACACATAGTGTCAAATCCTGCACTTCCCCCTTGGGTCCTCGTGCCTGCCATTCCCCCTGGCTTGTGGAGGTGAGGAGCTCATTCATTGCTGTTCTCTCTCTCCTTTTCACCCTTATGGAAATATAAGGAAAGGAAATAGAAGCAAAGTATCTGGCCTCGTTCAGCTGTGCCTTCGTGTCCACTTGTTATTGGAAGTAACTCATCACCTCTGTGCCCTCTTTTAATCTCTTCCCAGAGCCTTTCCCTGAGCTGCCTCAGAGGTGGCAGGTGACAGATTGGCTTGACCAGAAACAAAGACAGTCATCCCTGGCTGCCACCTGTCTCCGGATGGCTGCCTGCCCTGTCTTGTTATCTACACTCTCTCTATGTGTCTAATTTACACTGCAAGCCCTCTGGGCAGGGGCTTTTTTTTTTTTTCTTTTAATTCTCTGCTTTTCTCTGGCTTACATCGGATGCTTGAATTCTTTACCCCCATTCTTCCTCATTCTTTAAAAAAATGCCAACAGAAAAATATGTAAAATAGACGTTTGTTGTTAGAATTGCAGCAAGGAGGGTAAGATGAGGCATGGAGGCCCTGGATGGGCACTGGTGGGGACCTGGGAGCACTTGGTGATTGCCAAGGACAAGTGTGGAGCTGGTCAAGGAGGGGTCTCCTCAGTCCTATTGAGAGTGGTGACCAGGCACAGGCCAGGGTCAGGACCAGGGGTAGGACTGTGATTGCCTTGTTCAAAACAGACTTTTATTTGTACCTTGAGAATTGAACAGTTTCCTGTGGCAGAAAAACTGGCATTATGGCCAGAGAAAGGTACTTTTCTTTAGCACTTTTTTGAGAACTTAAAATTCTTGTAGCCAACATAGGAAGTTAGTATTAGACTAGGTCCAGGGCCTGGTGGAAATCACTAATTATTTCTTTAATTCCCCCATCTGTCCTTCCATCTATGTATTCTTCCATCTGTCCACCCAGCCAACTGCAGTGATTAACTAAACAGAAGAAATTCTTAGAAGATAAATGTGACAACATGTCCTTAAGTTTTATCCACCTGCACATACATAACCGTGATGTACCTGGAAGATGAGAGACTGAAAGTGAAAGGAAAGAGGTAATAATCTGGGCTATTCATTTTGGGAAGTACTGTTGGGATCCTCCCACTCCTGACAAAGTTCCATTAAGGCATCTGCCTGGGTTTTCAACTGAATGAACATGTCATAGGGACAGACATGTTTTCTCCTTTGAAATCTGGCACTGAATGAAACAACACCATAAACAAAAAATAAATTTAAAAAATTGAGGAGACATGAGCTCCATTGAGGAAGGTTTCCTAGAGAAGTGCTTGAGATAGAAAAGAGAGCATGAGGCAAATCATTCCAGGTTGGAAGAAAGACCGACTGAGTGACTGATGTAGGGAAGCAGAGACAGGTAAAAGCATTCTGGGGTCCATCCATGGTTCGTGCCCTTGGTAATGAGAGCAGTAATGACAACCGAGAGAGAACTAAAAGAATAGATGAAGGTAGTGGGGCCTGTCAGGGTGCAGTTGAGAGAGAATCTGATGAAGAAATTATGCATCACAGGTCAAGAGGCTCTTCTAGGGATGTGGACCGACCAGGGAAATGGTCTTCCATGCAAGTAAGGGTGAACATTCCACATCAGGCTGCCTGCCTGAAGCTAGAGGCCCACCTTGTAGCTCTGACTCTGTGGTGGAGGTGGAAATGGTCTGGTGGAGATAGTGATGCTGTGCAATGTGTTCATGCCCACAGGGCCGGGCACCACTCTTGTGGCACAATGAAGCCATTGAGAGTCAGCAGTGGTGGAGATTCCGAGTGCCAACCAGATGCCAAGGCCTAGAGAAACAAGAGCTGAGCACTTGCCACGAAGGTGCAAAGAGCTGTGGTCTCAGTCCTTGGAAGCATCATCAAAAGAAGCTGTTCAGAGCAAAATGCATTCCATGTGTTGGCCCTGCCCATGTGTTTCTTGTCAACCCGGCTGATCTTCCTGGGTTCAGAAGGGTTTCTGTTTGAAATTTTATGAGCTTTGGCTGGGAAGCAGTACTTACCTCTGAGTTTGTGGGAGTTAATGGCCTTTCCTGGCGGCACAACTCTGGGGGCCTCAGGGAGTTCCCAAATGCCAGGAAAGGAGAAGCCCATAGCCCATATTTCAACTGAAAATTATGCTTTATTTATAGTCAGCTAGGGACCAAAGAGTCCCCAGAGGACTTCTCCAGCATCACCTCAGGATCTGATGTGGCATGTCTAGACTCACGGGACTTTCCTTGGGTCAACACTCAGAGCTCATGCCAGCACTCTTATGGGGAAGATGCCCTCATTAGGGGCCCTTCAATGCCAAGTACAGATATCAACCTATACTTGGGGCAGAAACTGCATTGGTTCTTTAGTTTTCCACTTTTGTATTTAGATAGAGAAGTCAACACTAGTCCTTAACACAATGACATCTATTTAATTGACTTCAACCAACACTCATGGGACAAAGTCTGGGAATTGATCATTATTATTGTCATGGTGAAGGAAAAGGAGCAAAGAATGATATGGACAATTCAGAGGATCTTGGTTCAAGCCATGCTCTTCCATAATCTATCGAGTTATGTCACTGTGATGTATCATTTCTCTTCTTTGGGCCACTGTATCCTCATTTGTAAAATAAGAACTTTGAACCAGTGAGTTCAAATGCTGAAGAAATTCAAAATAAGGGAAAGATTCTCAAGGTATTAGCTTTAGGAGTGTAGTTGAAGGAGATTTGTGGAATTTGTGAAAATATTGGTGTTGTTTATGAGTGACACTTAACTTCTGATTGTCTATGAGAGATTATCTTCCTGGATAGGCTAAGAAAGACTCCTACTGCTGACTAGCATGGTCCTTCTGGGTCTCCTTCCAATTCTGAATCTGATATGCTAACTCCCTACAGATGTTGCTGTTCACAGCAATTGGTCTGGACCAGGTTTGTGGCCTGCACCCATTCTAGTGCTTTTCTGTCTGGGCCTGATTTTTGGCACTGGCTCCTGTTTACTGTCTCTAGCCCTTTGGTCTTGGGTTGTTATTTGTTCTTTCAGGCTTGATTCTTAGCTTTCCCTTAAGGTGTTGGCTGGAACCCACTTATGGATTCATCTCTTTTTAAACTACTTCAGATAGGGTTTGTTATGCTCAGATCTGAGATGACTCCTAAAGGCCACGTGCTAAAGTCTTGGCTGCTAACCTGTGGTACTATTAGGAGGTGCTGTAGCCTTCAGGATGGGAACCAGTTGGAGGAAGTAGGTCATCGGGTTGGGCCCTTGAAGGGTATATCTTGCCCCTGGCCTCTTCCTCTTGTTCTCTCTCTTTGTTCCCCAGCTGCCATGAGATGAGAAGTTTTTCTTTGCCATGCCCTTCTACCATGATAAACTTCCTTACAACAGGCCTAAAAGCAACCAGGCCAAGCAACTGTGAACCAAAATGTCAGAAACCATCATCCAAAATAAAGTTTTCCATCTTTTGTTTTTTATCTCAAGTATTTTGTCACAATGACGGAAAGCTGACAAACTGAAAATTGGTACTGAGTAGAAAGGTTGTTACTGTGACTGTAACTAATGACAGTTACTGTGACATAGCCTTTGGAAATGGTTCACATTAGGAATTTAGAAAGGTTTGGAAAGGAAGGCTAGAAAAAGCTTAAAATGATACAGAATTAAACAGAGCTTAATGGGTGATTCTGGTGGGAGTTCAGAAGACCAGAATGCTTATAGAAATGCAGGGATTAAAGGTTGTGTACAAAAGGTTTCAGGTGGGAAGGGGGATGATATTGGGAATTGGACTAGTGGCTATTCATGTTGCATTCTGGCAAAGAACTTGTCCACATTTTGTCCATGGCCTGAGACTGTGAATGAGGCTGAGTTAGGGTCACAGACTAATCTGATGGAGGAAATTTCAAGGCAGCTTAATGTTCATATTGCAACCTGGGTATTGCTGGCTTCCTTTAGCCTGACTAACAGTGAGAACTGAGAGCAAAGAGCAGCACAGACAGATGTGAAAAACTTTCAGTTTGGCCAGGAAAGTAATGTGTGTAAAGTAGTGACCAAGGAGGGTAGAGCAGCTAAAGAGATTAGTGCCATTAAAAAGAGGCCAAGTGATTTGAATTGGGACAATGGGAAGGTTGCCTTGAGGGCATCTCAGGAATTGTCTAGATTCCACCTATTAGAGACTCAAAGGTATGAAAGTGTAAACTTGTTTCAAAACTTTGAGAAGAGTGTTCCAGGGCTCCTTCCTTGAGGAGGGCTGCCTAGGGAATTTGTTTCCTTGAATTCAGTTACCAATATTCAGCCATCCAAGTGTTCAGAGGCAGCTTCAACTGTGGTACAAGTGGTTGCAGATTCTGCTGGAGGTGGCAGCAGACCGTGGCACCATCCACATGGTGCTCGTCTTCCAGGCATGCAAAATGGGGTCATGGAGACTTCTACAAAGATTTCAAAGGAAAACCTGGAAGACCCGGTAGTGTGTGGCAGGTGTGGAATCTCTGGAAGCAGCCCCTGATGGGGACTGTCACAGTGAAGCTGAAACCACAATGGAGAGTCCAGGAAGTTAGAGATGCTAGGTACTTGGAATGACTGTTGAAGGAAGCTGCAGGCAGTGAGAAGAGACAGTCCAATAGAGTGACAAGACTATAGGGGTAGGGATGTTCAAGCCCTTTGGAGCTCATATCATACCCTTGCACCTGTAATAAGTGGTGGGGTCTAGCTAATTCCTAAGATGCTGGGCATGGAGCTGTAGGTTTTAAAGTTTGCCCTGTTGGGTTTTGGTTTTGCTTTGTTCCAATAATTTCCTTGCTATTTTCTTATTCCTCCCTTTTGGAATGGGAATGTTTCCTCTATGCCATTGTATCTTGGGAATATGTAATTTAAAAAGTTTTTTTTACAGGACTTCACAGCTTAGAGTTTGCCCTGAGACTCTGAGCAGACTTCAGATTTGGACTTTTGAGCAATGATGGAACTATGGAGACTTTGGGAACTATTGGAGATGGACTAAATGTGTTTTGTATTATGATATGGGCATGAACCTTTGGTGGCCAGGAACAGAAAGTTAAGGTTTGGATCTAAAATGTCCCTCAAAGGCCATATGCCAGAAGTTTGGTTTTAGCCTGTGGCACTATTAGGAGGTGGGGTGACCTTTAGAAGATGGGGACTAGTTGAAGGAAGTAGTTTACTGGGAACAGGTCTTTAAAGGGTATATTTTATCCTTAGCCCCATCATCTTTTTCTTTGATTACCATCCACAATGAGGTAAGTGCCTTTCCTCTGGCATACCTTTCTACCATGTTGTACTTCTTGCCTTGGCATAGGCCTTAAAGTAACTGGGCTAAACAACCAAGGTCGGATATCTCTGAAACCATAAACCAAAATCAATTCTTCCTCTTTATATGTTGTTTATCTCAGGTATTTTGTCACAGTGATAGAAAACTGACTAACAGAGTTCAAGTGCCCTGCTTGATCTCTCATGACTCAAATCTTGATGCTAGGCAAAAAGGAAAGAAAAGCAAGGAAATAAAAAATTCTAGAATATGGCAGTAAGAATATGAGCAGTAAGGCCAGCACCAGAATTTTAGCTGAATGTAATAGGTAGAAAAGGAACTATAAGTCAGCTGAAGTATGACTCACTGAGAATTTCAGCTATTGGTCATAGATTTAATCTTTGTGTTCACACGTGAATAAGCTTAATTCCTTCCTCATGTGATAAATCTTCACATATTTAATTACAATGATCAAAACCCCAACTTTCTGTGACTACCTCTCTCTTCTGCCAAGTCAGTCCTTCTCTAAGCAAAACATGCCAATTTCTCCAACATTCCTCAGATATTATGGTTCTCAATCCTTTTACCAATTTGACTGCTCTTCCTAATCCTATCCAGCTGATCTCTGTTCTTCTCTTTTGAGGTGCTGAGAGTGCTTGGTATACACTCTAGATAGGCTCTGATCAGCCCAGGGAGCAGAATTCCTTTGCTCTAAATCAGTGGGTCCTGAAGTGTGCTCTGTTCACTGTGAGGGGGTCAGGGATAGGTGACCAACTAGTTTCACCATCAAATATGCTCAGGAAATCCTATAGACCAACATCTCTCTTGTAGATTTCAGAATGTACATTAGTGTACTAAGGGATCTGAGTAGTCCTATTCATCCTTACCTGATTTAATGTTTTTCAAATTATTTGACCACAGAGCTGTTCGTCAAAGTACCATCCATTAACCTCCTTTGTGTATCACAGGGCTTTGGATGGCACTATTTTCCTTCCATTTATACCACTTGAAACAATTTATTCCTTCCATCTGTCCTTTATTTCCTCCTTCTTTCCTTTCTTCATTGATCCTTCTATTATGATATATTGAGTTGAGTGTCAATTAAAACTCTTATTTTCCAAACCTATTGCTGATAAAACTGTTGACTCTTCCATCCTTCTTCCCTTTACTCAGGCAGCTATTATTTCCTATAATTTATGTATTAAAAATGCTTTGTAACTCTTAATTTAAGCCCATTAATAAAATGGAAATTTATAAATATTTGTTGAATAATTTAGGTACAGGTCTGAGGCCTACACACTTTGGGCATGAACTTCAATTAGTTGTTAATTATCCTAATCATACTAGTATTTAGCCCACGTTCCTCTGTGTTTGTCCATGAGACTGTCTTTAAATGCTTGTCAAATGCTCTGCTGCAATCAGATTCACTACAAAGTCATATCTCCTAACCTACCAGTCTAGAATAATCCTACCCAAGGAGGAGATAAAATTGATATGGCAGGACTTGGCACTTCAGGATCCCAGTGAAGAAGTTTAGAAACAGTGATGAGCCTTGAAGGGTGGGTAGGATTTAAATAAGTAGCATGGATCAAAGAGGGGATTGTGAGAAGGTTGCAGTAAGCATGAGTAATGGACTGTGGGCATGTGTAGACATGCTGGGAAAGGTTAGGATAAATTCACTAAGCAATTATCCTGAGATTGCTGTTGTGAGGATCTATGCTACGAGCTGTTGGGATGGAGGTTAAGTGAAATGGATAAACAGCTAATAACTTAGTTTTAAAACTACCACTTACATGGTCAAATGTGTGTTATAGGAAAGGAAGGAGTGAAGTGACATAGAACTTCCATTACGGGAGTCAGAGAAGGCTCACAAGAAAGGTGATCCTTGACCTAGCCATGAAGATATTGATGATGGTACAGGTCCAAACGACAGTAAGTTCAATGTGGTTAATGCAAGACAAGACTTGGTAGGGGTAAGTAATCACTGGTATGTTATGAGAAAATCTTGGTTTAAGAAGATTGTTAGGATACTGATGTGCTGACAGTATTGGAGGGAAAAAGCAGGTGACTGGAAGTCTTAAAACAGGTGCAAGGGGATGAAGGTCTGGGCTGGGCTTTTAGCCATGTAGACCGAAAATCAAGAGCAAATGGAAATGTTTCTCCAAACAAGTAACAGCAAGACTTAGTGGCTGTTGGAATTAAGAAAAATGGAAAGAAAAGAGTCAAAAAAGACTTGCAAAGGATGGAATGGTGGGGGAAGGAGAGGCAGGGCAATGGATTCAATGGCAGGAAGGGAGTTTCTGCTGATAAATGCCCTTGCTACCCACAAGTGGGGGACAATCTTGGGATTAAACATTTTGAACATTTACAGTTGGTCTACAGCCAGATATGGTTTTTTTGTTTTAGTTTAGACATTTCTAGGTATGGTGAGATTACTCGTCATTTTTATGAGGCAGTCTCACAGAACAAACACATTTTTGTGCTTGTTGGACAGAAGGTGGCATAGGAAGTAATTATGGCATATATGTCCCTGAGCCAAGGGACTCCAAAGAACTTTCCTTGGTGGTTTTCCCACCGTGGGACATTTCAAGTGCTCAAACACTATGACTCCTGCTCTGGGGCTGAAGAGGGTCCAAGACAAGTCCATATATATCCCTAAAACTTCCACACTGGCTTCCTTTCTCATCTCCCAACAGGCCTCTGAATAACTGCAGTTCACTGACATGTTGATTTATCATTTCTTTCACTCAAGGATGTTCTACTCTTAATTTCCTATTGGTTCCTATTGGTTCTTTTGGCAAAGAATCAGTTCTTACCTCAGTAAGAATCAGCTCTTCCTGGCATTTTATCGTTCCCATCTCCCCGAGTCTTATGTCCCATTTTGGGTCAGTTTCCCTATGGCTATTGTTTTCTGAGAACCTTCCAAGAGGAAGCCTGCGTGTTGGGCTGTGGAACAGTGACAGCCATCCACTGTCACCCATCTTTCTACCGGGCCGTGTGCTCATCATCTCTCCCTCCTATAGGTCTTCAAGGACCATAAAGGTTGGGATAGGGCAGTAAAGAGATGATAATGAGCCTAGTCTCCCTCTGCTCCGTGTCTTTCTTGAAAAGTCACTGGCTGGCTCTAGGTGTTATCCAGGCCAGTGTGCCCATCAGTGGCAGCACCAAAGCACAGGGGACCATGGGGTTTATTGCATAAGTGATGCAGAGCAAACCTACTGTCAGAGATTGATCTTTTGCTTTTTAGCCAGAAAGGTTATGTGGAGAAGGTGATTTCTGCTCAAGAGCATTGGTCTTTATACTTCAACCCAAAGCTCTGGTCCATGTCTCCTTGGGCTCCTGCTTCCAGGTCCTGCTCTTCAGACAGAGGAGAACACTGTTAAAGAGGAACAACCAGTACGCTTTTCATTACTGATTGTTTTATATAGTCATATAGCTCCTCTTCCATATGCCTACCTTATTCATTGAAAAAAAAAAAGAAAAATTTCTTCTGATTGGAAATTGTGAGGTTCTCCAGATTTATTTAATAAAATTCAATAAAAAAGAATCTGAATTTATCAAACAAAAGAGATTTTATAGCAGGACTCATTCATAGGTTTCCCAAAATATTATTTATAATCTAATCAGTATTTATGAAGTGAAAAGATCTTTGACTATTTCATTCTGCTCTTACAAAAACCCTGTATAATGAGTGATTTGTCCCATTTTGCAGATCATGAAACTTAGGAAGAGGTTGACTAGTTTTCCTAAGTTCACACAGCTAGTGAGTGAAAAAGGCAGGTCACAAGTCAGAACCGTGTCACTCCAGGGATGTGCCATTAGCCCCACATGATGGGGCAGCCCCTGTCGACCAGAAGAGTTATATCTGTCTACCTACGGGCACATTCTTGGGGCAAACATCTCCTTTTCCCCTCCCTTCTCTTGAGTGACCCTTGGTGCTGGAAGAGTTAACATTACTGTTTCCATTTGCTACATGGAAGCCTGGGACACTGGTGGAATGCTCTCAGATGACAAACTTCACAATTAAATACATGTGAGTCTCCCTAATATTCCTGACTCTTCACTTCTCCAGTGAAGTTGGGGCCCCAAGTTTTTTATTTATTGGTTCTTTTTAATTATACATGACAGTAGCCAATTTGATGTAATTATACAGCAGGGAATATATCTTTTTTTGCATAATGTAGATTCACACAATTCATATAATCTTACATACACATAGGGTAATACTGTCTGTCTCAGTCTGCTGTCTTTCCTTCCCCAAACCCCTCCGGGACCTCAAGCTTTGAATTCGATTAAGGTTCATGGAGATATCTTAGAGGCTATTACCATCTATGAGGGTGTGAGCATGTGGTTCTGAAGGAATTCTCTCCAGAAGCTAGCCCTTGGGTCTTTATGTGGCCAAGCAGATGAGGTTGGGATGTGGGAAAAGGCCACAAGTACATATCTAGGCCAAATGTCAGAAATTATGCCCTTCTTAGCCCCAGAACATTTGAGTAGTTGATGATCTTTCATGCTTTGGGGATACAAATTGTTATCAAAATCTCAAAGTAAATAAATGACAATAAAGTTGACTTAATGTTACCTTGGGGACAACATTAAATTCCGTATTGTCTATTTGAATGTTGTTGAGTATATATCTTAGAGCAGAGGGATGTGAGCATTGGTCCCAGCTGGTAGGACTGTGTGTGATGAAAAGAAGGGAAAACAATGGTGTGACAGAGCTGGGACATGCTGACCTAATGGGGCCAGAGGTGGCTTGTGGATTCCACCTGTGGGGCCAGTGTGTGTGGGTGATAGTAGAGGTGAGGACTGCATACCAGTGGAAAGTCTCCCACCACTGGGGGTGCTCACCTCACTTTCCTCCTCCCATTTCCCCCAACCACTGCAAAAGGGTAGAGACGTCAGTACCCTGATGTGTTGATCCAAAGATCCTGGACCCAAAGTTGCTTTGGTCTTCACTTCATTCAACTCTGACCAATTTACTGGCATATTAAGTCCTTAATAATAATTGATAGCAGTCGTTACAATAATAGCCACAGTTCACAATGTGCCTAGGTACTGTGCTGGGTACCCACATGGTTTCCTTGAATCATTACAGAAACTGTGTAGTTGATATTATTACTGTCCTCACATTAACAGAAAACTGAGGGTTAGAGAAGTTGGGGAATTTGCCCACCATTGTGCAGCTGTTCTGTGTCGGAGCTTGGATTTGACCTAAGGTTTGGCTGGCTCCAGAGCCTCCCTGTCCACGCCATAGTTTGTGTGGCACACTTCATATTTAAGGCTCTGAGGAAAGTCTACTGTGAGTCTGAGGTTGGGCCCACCCAGCCCACTGCCCCCAGCCTCCCTGACCTCAGATGAGAAGCAGGGTGGCAGGCCAGTGGGGTCAACTGCCAGCAGGACTTGTCCTCATCCCTTCCACACAGACTGCACCACAGGAGGAACATGTTTATAAAACACGAAGAGAGGGCTTCTCAAAGTGCTCAGCCTCCCCAGTGGGGCTGGAAGTTTTAAATCCTTCAGCCACAGCATCCAGCTCGTAAAATGAGAGGGATGCAATTTCCTCTCTTCTGTCCTGGCTCTGGTGGCATGAGGAAATGATCAAGGAAGGGGACATTCCTGCAAGCCTTGACTCCTTGCTCAGCAGGCTGGGACATCTCACTGGTTATGCAGTAGTTGGGACTGAAATGGCATTTCCACCTCTGGGTTCAGAAATTTAACAAGTGTTATCTCCAAGAAAATAACAACCACCACTAACATTTGGTAGAGTTTCATAATTTACAGAACACTTGTGCTTTCTACCTTGTACCTCTATCTCCTGATTATTTTCCAAGTTTCCTGAGTCAAAGTTTGTGAAACTTTTTGACCCTAAGTGTTAAAGATTGTAATAAAGGCTAGAGAGACAACTCTTTAATTCAGAAAGTTGTCAAATTATTTTGGTCTTTTTGCCCTTGAAGGAGCACTGGATTAGGAGTCAGAAAAATTTGATTCTGAGCATTAATTTTCTGTTAAAAGGGGATAATACTGACCCTGCAGGTTGTACAAGAATATTATGAATGTCAAGTGAAATGTATGAAAATAAGTGTTGCAACACTGGTCATGAAATGTATTCTCATTTGGTCCTGATATTCCCCACATTCTCACCTGAATATATTCTGCTGCCTTTATTCCCCCAAATGTAGACTTACCAAGCATAAGATAAACCTATTCCATCAGATGTGAATGGCAGTATCTATTAATTTCATTTTGCTCTGTTTTCAGGGATGTAAGACTATATTGGCTCCTGGAAATTCTAGAAGGAAGTTTTCAAATTTTAACCTTTTTCCAGGGGGGCATTCCTCAACATCTTGTGCAGGTCCCAACTATTAAAAATTTAGTCTGAAGCACAATTGTGCTGAAACTGGTTTTATGACCATAACCCTGACCACAAAGAACCATAACCCAAATAGTAAGAAAGCTGCACAGCATATTCCAGCAAGTATTGTTTTCTCTGATATGTTGAAGTGATTCTCAGCTGAACATTATGTCTACTGTGACTTTAATAAGCATTCCACTTTTGTTATTTATTAGTGGTGCATTTTTTTAAGAGTCAAGTCTTGTGACTATTAAAATAAAGTACCAATGTAATTTTAAAAAAAAGAAAATAAGTATTGCATGCTCATAAGTCCTAAAACTATGTAAAATAAGGGTAACTTCTTATAGCTCCTACCTAAATGCATGTATGTAACTTCATTTTTGTGCAATGCAAATACTTTACCATCCATCCCTAAGATTTATTTATCCCTTTTCTTATATGCAATAGCACCTGTGATCTCTAACATTAATTTAGTAATAAATCATACTGTTCCATGATATTTCAACTATTATCATGACTCATCATTTATCATTTCATGCAACAATAATTGATAATCCTTCCTTTCCCAATTATATTGTAAATGCCATGTGGCAGAAACTGAATTTTAAAAAGTTTTTATATAGCCTGTCCTGTGTTTTTGTGGCTTGCCTGGATTAAGAATTCTTTGAGGGTGAGAGGGTTAATCCTGAAGGTGGCAGCAAAGCTGTTTTCCTTCTCAGAGAGGATATACATATATATATATATATAAAATATGTGTATATATTATATATATGTATCTCCATATACATATGGATTTATATTTTTTATACGTGTAAATTAATAAAAATATAAATAAATAAATATATTTTTTTTGCTTCAAATGTCAGTAGAGTATACTTCAGATAGTTCTTTACAGTATTATTATTATTATTATTATTTTTTGCAGTGCTGGGGATTGAACCCATGGCCTTGTGTTTGTGAGGCAAGCACTCTAACAACTGAGCTATATCCCCAGTCCTAGTTCTTTACAATATTTTCCCAATGATTTAATGTTGAATTTCAATAAAGATTATAGAAGATGAGTTGATAGGAAGTGGAAACCACACCACAGAAAGAACCATGTAGAACTTATCAAGAGATAATCAAAAAACATGGTGAGTGTATGTGTGTACGTGTGGATTCCAAATAATACACATGAAGATAAAATAAAACCAGAGTGGTACAGTTTTGGTTTTGGTGTCACTATTAAAAACAAACAAAATCAAACTAACCAAACAAACAAAATAAAACCCCAAACATGCTCTATATACTAGTGAAATCCTGAGTCAGGAGTGATTAAGGAGAGTTTTTCTGGCTACTTCTAGTTCAGACCTCTGTTGTCCTCTTCTGAGTGTCAATTGACTTAAAACAGTACATGTACACCTGGTCACTTCCTTTATTTAAGCTCAGGGGTGGGTACTAACTGTGCGGAATGCTCATTCTCAGCCTACAATTGGTTTAAGGTACAGAATTGTGGTCCCCTTTATTACGGCTGTCTTTATTCCGATCTCATTTATTGCACGCATTTGTGCAAAGCTGTACCTAATCCTTTGGAAGGATTTTCCTTGTGTTTTCTGAAGATGTTCCTGCCTTGTGGGTTTGTTTCAGAGCCCCTGCTGTCCGGGGCCTGTGGCAGAGGAAGAGGGTTTATAAGGTTCCAGAACAGGAGAACCAATCAGGATGGATAGTGCTACCTTCATCTTCGCTCATCACTTAGGGTTACTTCCTGTGCACTCTCCACCTCCCTGGCTGGCCCGCTGAAGTAGACAGAACTTTTACCATTTCACAGCTTCATATCTGCTGTATATCTTGCACATAAAACTGCCTTCATAACTTTTGTTAATGTGGTTCCTATTCTGGCTTAATGACTTCTATTTTATTGGGTGTCCCACACAGGATTGACATTGGGAAAGCTATGAAGAAGGTTAGGTTGGTCTTTGTGCTCTCCTACCTGTTTCTTCCTCTGTCCTTTCCTTCCAGAAAGGGCACTGGGGCACAGGGTGAGCATGGGGGCATGGGCAGCACCCACATAGGAGCATCCAGGTGGCTGTGGTCTCCTGCAGCTTCTCCCGATACCAGGCTGTAGGTGAGGATAGCTTGCGAATGTGTTCTCAGCTAGTGTCCCAGAGAAACGGTGCTTACCACTGATGTGGGCTTTCAGTCAAATCAGGTTCCTTTAAGAGGAAAGGGCAAAGGACCAGAGCAGGACGCCATCATGTCTCAAGGTGTTAGAAAAAGCAAACGGCTCCTGGACCTCAAGCAAGACAGAAGTCGGAAAGAAATTCTGAGAACGAAGGTGGGAATCAAAACACATGCCAAAGGACTGCTAGGTGAAAGACTGTCACACAGGGAGAAGGAGCTGAGAGGGGAGTGCTGGAGACAAATGAGCAAGGCACACCTGTGACAGGTGTGAGGGGCGTGCCCTGAGTGCCTGCGGAAGTAGGACACTGGAGAAACTCTAGTGTTACTTTACAATCTTCTCTCTCAGAAAATGGAGTAAGTGGCGGGGTGAATGGTCACTCTAAACTTCGTTGCTTTTAAATTATTATTTTATATGGAAAAAAATCTTAGAAAATACTGAGAATAATTTAGGAACAAAAAATGTAATTACCCCCAGAGTAAGGAAATGTCACTGCTTTCAGACATTTGCTCTCGACTTTTATTGAAGAAGTAAAACATTATGAAGTTGCAGTTCTCATAGTGAACTTCCACGTCAGTTCTATATCCCTCCCTCCCTGCTCAAAGACTGCATGGGTTTGAACTAGGAAGAATCCTTCTGGTTTACAGACTCAAGGCAAATCAATAAGAAAAAACTAATGTTGAAGATGAAGAAATGACAGAAGCTTTGGAAGAAAAAGTTTTAAATAGGAGTCCATGATGGAAACTCTGATACCTTCCTTGAATTTAATGAAGCCAATGAGGGTAGAAAATCAGATGTAAGCCTAGTGGGTCTCAAAGTGGAAGCAGATTTAAAAGTCTGGGAGAGTCTGAGAATTATGACTGTCTATTGCAACTGCAAATGAGCCTGGGAAAGAAGAAAAAGGGAAACTACCATTAGAACGAGTGTGGCCGGGTGTGGTGCTGCACACCTGTAATGCTAGAGACTCGGGAGGCTGAGGCAGGAGGATTGCAAATTCAAAGTCAGCCTCAGCAACTTGGCAAGACCTTAAGCAACTTAGCGAGACCCTGTCTCAAGATAAAAAAATAAAAATGATAAAAATGGCTGGGGATGTGATTCAGTCCCTTCAATACCTGGTTAAAAAAAAAAAGAAAAAAAAAAAGAAAAGAATTCAGTTGCTGTCAGAACTGTCCTTAAGAACTCGTATATGAGCATGGAGGGAAGTGACCTGTTCAAGGTCAGCAGAGACCTGTAGGAAGAGAGAATTCCCAAATTGCAGAAGGAGATGAAGTTTTCAAGTAGTGCTGAGAGCAAGAATAAAAAAAAGGTGCTTTAAAAACTATGATCAGAGAGAAAGGAAGACAGAAGGAGCCCCAGGCCCACATGTTAGCCCGGCTGATGAAATGCTAATGGGCAAGAGAGAGGAAGCAGAGCCACTCAATTCTATCTCTGTGTTCATTTTCTCCATTATGGAGAATATCTATAACACAGAAAAGATGTAGAAAAATCACCATTAGTGAGGAGTTAGTTGGAGGCTGGGAGTGGTGAAGAGCTGTAAGGGGGCACACATATCTTTTGATGAATTTTCATTCTTGCAGTGCTGATGAATTGCATCCTGGGAATGGATGCAGTTGCAGATGTGATTATGGAATGGTAAGTGCTTCAAAACTTGGGACAGAAAGGTGTTTTAATTTTCAAAATGGTATTTTGAAATATACTTTTTAAATATTTTAAAAAGTATACTCAGAAATTTAGAGACCAGAAAATATGCTTTCATGTGTAAGCAGGAAGTCCAAGGTGTGGTATGGATGGACACGCCTAGGGGCAGATGCTCACTAGGAGGTTTCCTCCCCTGAGGCCCTTCAGTTCTGGTGACAGGGGACCCAGGAGATGTAAATCTGAGAGGGCAGCCCTACCTCCAAAGGGAGAAAGAATGCAGGATGGGAAGAGCCAGAGGGTGGCAAGCAAACACAGGCCCTTTCCGCTTATCCTTCAGGGACTCCTCCCACTGCCGGACCTTTTTCTGGAAAAGTCTCCAGAAATCTTTTACCAACCCCCTGATTTTACAGATGTGGAAGTTTGCATACCCAGATTGGTAAGGTCTAGAGAGATGAAGCAACCTGTCCAGGGTTACACAGGACTTAATGGCCAAGCATGGCTGTCTTCCAGGGGAGCTGACTCACCACTTAGGGTTCTCCCCACTTTCCCCCACTTGTGCTGCTTCTCATGTGCACTTTATTCATACCCGTAAATCTTTCATCTCTCCAGTAAGACTGCATTCCCTTCACATTGACTAGCATTTAACGTGTGCCAGGCATTGAGCTAGATGCTTTGTGGCTATAAAGATGGTGAAAACCTGGTTCTTGGATTTGATGAGCCTCTGCTGTGGGGGAACATAAGAAGAGGCTCATTTATAGTGTGAGACTCAATGAGAAGAATAAGAGGAGTGTTATGGGATCCTGGTGGAAGGGATCATTGTCACCTAAAGGATCCAAAAAGCCTCTACTAGAAGCTTCCTAAGGGCAGGGAGACTACCTTATACCAGTTTGTATTCAACCTAGAGTTTTGCACAGTATGGTGGAAGCCAGGAAAGCAGTGCTGCCAGTGTAATCTGGGACCTCAGCACAGCTTCTCCTTACAATTTAGAGGACTCTTCCTGCATGCTTTTGATTCCTGCTCTGAAGGATACCAGAGACCAAGGGACTTTGCACTTTTCTCATTCTCTTTTTTCTTCTCATGCCACTCAGTTCTCCTGGGCTTCTCTTCAAAGATTTAATAAAGATTAAAATTTATTTTTGAGTCAGGATGTGTCACTAGCCAGGAAACCAGAGGCTAATGAATCACACCAGGAGTCCGTGAGTTTCTGTGCTTGCACTGGCTCTGAGGCTGGACTGCACCCAGGGCTGCCTGCGGGAATGAGAGGAGTCAGGAAAGCATTGCATCTCGGGCCTTCTCTCTGAGGCAGCATGGAAGCATCCACAGCCCAGTCAAGAAATTCAGAGAGAGAAATGGAATCCATGACACGGATGTTAGGAATACATTCTTTCCCACTGAGCCTTGCTCCCTGGGGTGCAGGCCTGTGAGATGGTTTGGAACAGAGACAGCTCTCCTGGTGCCTGGAGTGGCAAGGGCTGAGACTTAGCCTGGGGCTTTGTCACGGTTCCAGATTCTAATGAGGGGGACCCCAGATACTGTGGTCTCTGCCCCTGGGACCAGACACCCATTAATTCATTGTGGGTGTCTGCAGAAGGAGCTGCTCTGAAGTATATAGAAGAGGTTGGGAGGAGCAGAGCCATTGGACCCATTAGGTTTTAAAAGTCAGCTTCATCCTTTTCTTCTTGGGTTGACCTTCAGCCCAAGTGCACAAACCCAGTTCTCTGAGGCTAGGAAGGACTCCATGTTCTGACAGGTGATTGGACTATGCTATAAATCTCTCTCCATCTTAAAGATCTGGAATTTCATAAGAAGATCTGAGAGAGCCTGTCTATCCTCTTTTCTGTCACTGTGTTGTCACCCTTACTTAACAGCTGTGTGACTGTTGACTCTTGCCTTCTCTAAGTGCTGTCTCTCCAGCTGTAAAATGGAATGCTCCTGCTCTCGGTTGTGTGGAGGACTCAATAATATATGTGAAAGTGTGCATTATCCTTACAGGTGTTTAATAAACGAATTTCTACTCTCCAATATCTTACAAAGATACAGATGCAGGCAAGCAAACTGAAGCCACTCACATACAACAATGAAGTGCAAATGAAAAAGTATTAAGAAGACCCTTCTCATCTAACTCCACACAAAAGTTTTCTCTCTCAACTCCTGTGATAAAAGCCGTTGTAATTCCTGGTGTGATGTCTTTAGTTATTGCTTTTGTCATCTGGCCTTATACTATACAAATTAGTCATTAAAACCTTAGTATGAACTAACTTTAAAATCACTCCCACTCCTCAAAAATTTATTTTAATAACGACCCTGAAAATCACCCAGAGTCTCAGGGAATGATTCTAATGATAAAGAATCCCCACTCCCACTCCATTAGAAAGGAGCACATTCTATTGTGGTGCAGCTGAAGGTGATTAGATGCTCTTTTTAAAGTTGAATTAAGTCTGCTTCCTCAAAACTTTGCCCAATGGGCCTGAGTTCAGTGAAATAGAGCAAAGAGATGCATGTCTGCTCCCTTATGTGTTGGATAGCACTTAAGATACTTGAAGATAGTGATCTTCTTCTTTTTAGCCTCTATATCCTGCTTTATCTGATGGCTTCTCAAGTGACAGAGCTTTCAGGTCTTTTGGATCCTTTACAACTCAAATTGCTCTTCTCTGAGGATACCCACATTTTCCAGGATTCTCCAAATGTGGCATGTGGACCTGACCCAGGATGGGTCTGGCAGCTCTGAGGATGGAAAAGGTTAGAGTCTTGGGCTGGATTTAGGTTGCTAACTTTACAACTTTTTCTTTCATTTTCATTGGCATACACAATTATTTAATACTTAGTGTTTAATAAATTAAATCCTTAAGATATTTCCAAATGGGCCTCTAGAAGTTAGCTCTCCCCTGGATTAGACTATTAAATAATTAAATATTTTAATCTAAATGCAGATAACTCTATCCTTAATTAAAAATCTCATTCACTATTTTGTTTCAGGCCATTGTTCTTGCTATTCCTTGAGTCTTCGTGTGTCAATCAATCCACCTATTCATGGTTCCTCCCAGCTTTGTATCATCTGTACTTTTGAATAAGCAGGTCTGATGACAGAGCCTTTTAGTCCAACACTAAAGACTTTCCTACAACTGGCATGTATCCATCAGCCCTGAGAAAGGCTGCTGACCTGCAAAATTATTTCATAATTCTTTCACTGAGGCTACAATCTTGAGAACTGCCAAGCCTGGCTATTTCCACAGTCATTCAGTTAGTAAGTGAAAGTTCATTTTTAATGATTTGGGTGGAGTTCTTAAAATGCATATACTTGGCCAACCATATTAACCAGTCTGACTTTTCTGGCTGCTTATGACATCACTTACTCAGGTAGAATGTTGTAGAAATGATTGTTCTGGCCACTCAGGCAAGATATTCATTGACTGAATATTAGGAATGTTGGGAAATGCACATTGTCTTGATGTCTCAGAAAATTGAGGGGGAGATGACCAGACTAGGACACCAAAGACCAGGATATCCAATCTTTAAGGGCTTATCGATTCTGATTTTGTCCCATAAGCCAGAAAAGAACATCAGTCATTACAGGAACAGCTTCTGCTATTGTGAATAACTGCTAAGAAAGCCAGGGACTTGGTGATCAGAGAAGGAGGAGATTATGGTCACTGGGAGGGAAGCTGAACCTTAGGCAAAGGGAGCTTGGACACTGGGCTCCACATGGAGAGAAGTGGACCAGAGGCAGGGCAGGCATCAGAGATGGCTTTGTATAAATTCCATTTTCCTGAGGCCACAGACTTAGCTTGGCCAGATGAGTTGATTTTTGTTCCCATCCATGGGTATGCATTGTTGCAATAGATCAGTTCGAAGCCGTCACCACTTTCAAGTTTAATCGCAAGTATTTGGGATCCTTCACTATACCGGGAAAGCCAACTATGAGAGCCCTAGCTGCTTTGGGAAAGCATTTGCCAAATTTTTAAGGATGTAGAAGACAGGAACTTTGGATGAAAGTGTCATATTTTCAGGCAATTTGTGAAGGCCAAAGAAGGGATTTGTTTAAAATGTCATGTTGTATGTAGTTCCTGATAAAGCTTGTCAAAATATTTCCATGGTATAAATATCTCTGATGGGCCAGAAGAAAACTAAAAACCCGAATGATGGACATTTTCCTACAACTAGCACATATCCGTCATCCCTGAGTAAGGTTGCTGAAGTGCAAAATTATTTAATAATTTTTTCATTGAGGTTACAATTTTGAGAATTCCTAAGAACATTAAGAAGACTCTCCTCAGCATAAAGGAGATGGAACTAAATAGGGAAAATAAATCCTATTTAGGTTTCTTCTCGTGGTACAGCCAGGTTTCTCTGAACTTCATCAAACAGAACACTTGTGGGGAAAAGTCACTTCATAATCCCTTGAGTCTGCTTCATGATCAGAGGCTGAGGATTTTCATAAACCAGAAAAGAAAAAAAGGGAATATTCCTTTAGGGCATTGGGTAGAGAGCATTTTGAGGTTTCCTGAAAGCTATTCTTTCAACACTCAGACATCTTTCTCTGTTCATAGAAAGATAGATAGAGTTTCATCAGCTATGAAAATAATGCCATTCTATTGGGAAATGCTGCTATATCCTGAACAATAATACCAATATTAAAAAATGCACAGGAATTATGGAAGACAATGGATGGGAGAGTTGGAAAAACTGGTGTCAGAACCCTGTATGTTAATAGGTGCAGTTCTCACTAGGAAACTAGGTAGAGTCAGAGGATAGAAGGGTATTAGAGACTCAAGCAATGAGTATAGGGGGAAATGCTGCTGATACTGAACAAAAGGAGAATCTGTTAGAAATGGTAGCAGCTTGAGCTGTGAATATCAACCTCTATCATCTGTAGACATACAAAGGGTCAACCATGAACCTGAGAGTTGAGTGGAACTTGTGTACCCTGTTGTTTCAGGCAGCCTTTTCAATATTGTGACTAAAAGGCCTGACCCGAACAATTGTAGAGGAGGAAAAGTTTATTTTGGGGCTCACAGTTTCAGAGGTTTCAATTCATAGATAGCTGACTCCATTCCTTGGGGCTTGAGGTGTGGCAGAAATCATGGTGGAAGAGTGTGGTGGAGGGAATCAGTTCACAAGATGAGCAGGAAGTAGAGGGAAACTCCACCCACCAGATAGAACATATATCCCCCAAAGGCATGCCCCCAGTGCCTACCTCCTCTAGCCACACCCTCCCTGCCTTCAGTTACCACTCAGTTAATCCTGTCAGGTGACAAACTCACTGATTCAGTTAAGGGTCTCATAATCCAGTCATTTCTCCTCTGAACCTTGCATGGGCTCACACGTGAGCATTTGTGGGACACCTCACATCCAAACCATAACACCTGCCGTTTACAAAGACTCAGAGGTTATAGATTCTGCCCCAGAAGAGGATGGATGAAGAGGAAAATTGTCATGGTGAGCACTTGAAAGTAGTACATAACAAAGGAATTTAACCTCTTTGTGAACACTCAGTGGCAAGGACTTCTATTTTTAATACTATGGCAGAGACTGGAGAAAACCTCAAGTTTAGGACACTCAAAGATGCTGAATAATTTCATCGAATGCTCTGTGAGATGGTGGGGAAACAAAAGAAATCTCCACATCTGGAAAATAATGTCATTGTCTCATTTGCCATGTGTTTTAATGTGGACACTTAATGGAGCCCAGACATCAACTGGGCCTGGGCCGAAGACAAAGCTCATCAGAGCTCAAACTCCTGCAAGACGCTGGCATTGCTGAAAGGCAGCATCCTCAGTGGTAAACCAGGGAAAATCCCACACCACAAATATAGACAGTGGGGGTCTTTGCCTACCTTGACTTTGATTCTGGGTAGAAAAAAAATCAGAAAAAATATTCTGCTAAAATTCCTTACAACCAAGCTTAATTTCCCAGGTATTTGGGAACAAAATTCATATCAACATTAAGACGTGAAAACTAACATCCAAGACAGCTCAGATTTGGTGGTTCACCTAGGTCCTTGGAAGAACCAAGGGGAAACATTCTAAACACACATGTGTGCACACAGACCTCATGTGTTAGAATCTGAAGACACAATAAACTGCAGAATCAGATGCACAATGGATTAGAACTGTAAAAAATGGAATGTAGATGGGGCATTTAAAGATGTTACAAAAGGGAAGGAGATTATAAAGAGTGATTAAAAAGATTTGAATTGAAAATTATTGTGCAATGCTAACAAAGCCTTAGAATTAGAATATCACCATTTTCAACTGTCAATGAATTAATGGATTTGGACAATAAGTAACAATGGTTGCTAATACCATGAAAAGAGAGATAACCAAGCACTGTCTGCCTCCTAATAAACACCACATAATAGTCTTGTCAAAGAGATCAAACTGAAGTCTGACCCAGCCCCTCGAACCAGCTGCCATTTTAAAGAAATTCAGATCACAGAGGAAGGTATTGAACTCTACCATTAGAAACAAAAATCCAGCAAAATCCAGACTATAGAAAACTCTGGGGGTCAAAATCCCAAGTCTTGCAACAGATAAATTATAAGGAAAAAAAGAGAGAGGGAATATTTTAGAGTAAAAGTTTAAAGATCTAAAAAATATTTTTTTAATGAGTAGGAGTAAATTCTATAGTTCTTAAGGATATATTCTTGTGTGAAACAGAAACTCTAGAAATGGAAGAGTGTGATTACCATAAAAATTAGAATATAGTTACTTTTGGAGGGAGAGGGAACTGAGATTGGGCCAGGGCCAATGGGCAGCTGGCAAAGTTCTATTTCTTGACCTTCAGCGGCAGTTGCAAGGATATTGACTTCAATAATATGTCACTGGTCTATAAATTTGTTTATGTAGTGTTCGTATCTGTGTGTTATTTTAGTAAAATGGATAAACATTTAAAAGAAATAATAGAATATAGCAAGTTTTGAATATAGTTAAAGCTATACCCAGAGAGAAATCTGTAGTTTTCAATAGAAAAAAATTAGTTGATAACTAGCAATTGAAGGTAGAAAAAAAGCAAAACCAAGTCCAAGAAAGCAGAATGAGGGAACTTGTGAAGATAGGAACTGAAATTAGCACAACAAAAAGTTCAGAAAGTAAACCAGTGAAGCCTTAGTGGAGTCACTGAGGAGCATTATAAAATAGAAAAAAATATCTGACAAGATTAACCAAGAAAATAGAAGCAATGGTGTGTAGAAATAATAACATAGCTGCAGAAACAGGAGCTATTTTAAAAACAGGGGAACAAAATGAAAAAACCCATGTCAATAGAATTTGAAAATATGAGTGAAAGGGAAAGGTTATTTGACTCAATATTTTAAAAACTTCCCAAAGTTGTTCCAAGAAAGAAATGGAAAATAAGAATGTCCTCTAACTATTTAAGGAAGTAAGTATTTAAAGATCTTCCTAAAAAGAAAGAACCATGCCCAGACAAGTCGTCTAAGGTTTTATAGGCCTTCTATCATCACTTCTGTTTAATATTTTGTCAGAGAACTTACATAGCAAGTAAGACAAGAATTACAAATGAAACAAGGTTTGGAAAGGAAAAAAATGAAATGAAAATGTAGTTTACAGATGATATGGTTATCAATACAGAAAACTAAAATAACCTATGAGCAGGTTATTAAAATTAACTTCATGACATTTGCCAGATCTATATTAACATGTCTTTATGTACATATAAAAAGTTCATTGTTTATATAGTGGCAGCATATAATTAGAAAGTTTATATTGAGGTTTGAGAGATCCTAATTAATAGCATCTATTTTCCAGCCTGAGTTTAGAACTAGACAAAATATACAAACAGAAAAAAAAAACCAACCAATAATCTAATTAAAAATTGGTCACAGGAACCGAAAAGACATTTTCCCAAAGAAGACATGAATAGGCAATGGGTATATAAAAAATGCTCAACATTACTAATTATTTGGGAACTGCAAATCAAAATCACAATGAAATATCACTTCACACCTGTTAGAATGGCTACATCAAAAATTTAAAAAAAAATTGGAGTGTTGGTGAGAATGTGAAAAAAAAAGTGAACCCTTGAATACTCTTAGTGGGAATATAAATTGGAACAGACATTATGGAAAACAGTATGGAGGTTCCTGAAAAAATAAAAAATGCAACTATTATATGACAACCCCACTCCTGGGCATATATCCAAAGGAAATAAAATCACTCCATGCTCTTTGCAGCATTATTCACAGTAGCCAAAGTATGGAAGCAATATCTGATCATTTGCAGACGAGTGGATAAAGAAAATATAACATACATACACACATGTGTACACATGCATGCACATATGTGATTATTATTCAGTCATAAAAAGAAGGCAGTTGTATATCTGGTGTTAAGTTTCAACATCTCTATAGCAATTAGAGAAATGCAAATCAAAACTACTCTAAGATTTCATCTCACTCTAATCCGAATAGCAACTATCAAGAATACAAGAAACAATAAATGTTGGCAAGGATGTGGGGAAAAAGGTGCATTCATACATTGCTGGTGGGAATGCAAATTGGTGCAATCATTATGGAAAGCAGTATGGAGATTCCTCAGAAAACTTAGAAGGGAACCACCATTTGACCCAGTTATCCCACTCCTCGGTTTATACCCAAAGGACTTAAAATCAACATACTACGGTGGCACAGCCACATCAATGTTTATAGCAGTTCAATTCCCAATAGTTAAACTATGGAACCAACCTAGGTGCCCTTCAACGAATGAATGGATAAAGAAAATGTAGTATATATACACAATGGGATATTACTCAGCTTTAAAGAAGAAAGAAATTCTGGCATTTGCTGGTAAATGGATGGAGTTAGAGAAAATCATGCTAAGTGAAATAAGCCAAACCCAAAAAACCAAAGTTTGAATGTTTTCTCTGATATGCGTGTGCTAATTCACAATAAAGAGGGAGATTGGTAGAACAGAGTTACTCTTTATTAGGTAGAGGGAATTGAAGCAAGGGGAAGGAGTGTGAGGGTAGGAATGATAGTAGAGTGAAATAGACCTCATGTACATATATGACTGCATGACCGATGTGATCCTACAACATGTCTAATCAGAAAAATGAGAAATACACTCCATTTATGTATGATCTATCAAAACGTAAATTAATTCTACTGTCATGTACAACTAATTAGAACAAATAAAATTAAAAAATTAAAAATAAAAAAAAGAAGGCAGTTGTGCCATTTGCAACAATATGGATGAACCTTGAAGACATTAGACTAAAGGAAATAAGCCCAACATGGGAAGAAATAGGCTATATGATCTCAGATGTGGAATCCATAAAAATGTTGAACTTATAACCAAGAGTGAAAAGGTGGTTATTGGGGTTGAGGGGTGGAGGAAAAGTGGAGATATTGGTAATAGGGTACAAACCTTCACTTATGTGTTGAGTAAGTACTAGAAACCTAAAGAATAGCATGGTGATTATAGTTATTGATAATGTATGGTGTACCTGAAATTTACCAAGAGAGTAAATCAAAGCTTTTTGAACACACACACACACACACACACACACACACACAGTAGTTACTAGGTGGGATCAGGGATATGTTAATTAGCTTGATTGTAGTAGTCACTTGACAATTTACACATATATGAACAGACTCCCATTGTAACCCTAAATATATACAATTTTTATTAATCAATATTACGTTAATAAAGCTGGAAAAAAGAATCAGCAGACAAAGGCTGAAACATTTTTATTATCAATAACTTTGATTTTGCAAAATGTGGCTTATGCCTGTGGGTAAGAGAGATTCATAACCTTAAATTCCAGAATCAGACAGCCTTCCCCGGTGAATTACTAGCAGCTTACAAACACTAAAGACCACTCTGATAAAGGAAGGGTCATTTCTGTTAGACTTTGCATGGCTTAGAGTAATCAAGACCACATGTTCTCATAGAGCTGCTCCCAAGAGGACAGGAGGAGGAAGGAGCAGGGTATGAAAGCCAAGTTTATCCTTCCAAACCATTAATCAGATTATGTCGCTTCTTCTACCCCCAGGGCCAGAGTGAGGGGTGGAGGCAGGCCAGGATTGTTTCATAGGTGAAGCTTCCTCCACATGGGGGGAAAAATAATCATACCTGGGTACCCTTTGGGGGTTTGATGCCAGACCCCCCTGCAAGTATCAAACTCTGTGTGCTCAAGCCCTTGATGTGAAATGGCATAGTGTGACATATAAGCTACACAAATCCTCCTGTACATTTTAAACCTCTACACTGCAACACCTAATAACAGCGCAAAAGCTGTGTAAAAAGTTGTTACTGTATTGCTTAGGGAATAATGACAGGAGAAAAAAAGCTCATGCATGTTTAGTAGAGATGGGGATATTTTCTCCTGAATATTTTCAATCCTGGTTGACTGAACCTGTGGATGTGAACCCAGGAAGATGAGATAGCACTTTGTTACACCATATTTGCAGAAATTAACCAATCTTATAATACTAAGTACTGAGGATATAAAACATGGAAATATCCCTACACTGCTGACTGTGGTATAAATTGGCAACAATATATTAAAGAGCCATTTGACATTTCTAGGTAAAGTTGAAGATGTAAATATGATCATACAAAACTAGGGGTTGAATCCAGGAGTACTTTACCCCTGAGCTGTTTCTAGTTCTTTTGTTCTTTTTCTTTCTTCCTTTTTTTTTTTTTTTTAGAGACAAGATCTTGCTAAGTGGCTGAGGATCTTGCTAAGTTGCTGAGGTTGGCCTCTAACTTGTGATCCTCCTGCCTCAGCCTCCTGAGTTACAGGGATTATAAGTGTGCACCACTGTGCCCACCCCAAGGTATATTTCCTAGAGACCTTGCACAGGTATGCCAGGGGACATGGACAAAACTACACTTGTTGCATTGCTCATAACAGCAAAAACTGGAAACGATGCAAAATCCATTAACATTACATTACAATGGATAAATTGTGATACTTTCATGTAATGAAAGTAAGAATGGTTCGACTACAATGGTGTGGACCATAGGAATGCATACATATTGTGTGATTTGGTTTGCCTAAAGACAGGATAGCAAAACTGAACTTATTGTTAGGGAATTTTTGATACATGAAACATAAAGGAAATAAATAGTAAACATATAAAGGAAGGCAGTGCATGATTAGTGACTATTCAGGTTACCTCTGGGTAACGGGTAGGGGAAAGGTTCACACAAAATTTAAGATATTGACTACTACGACCCAAAATCTGGTCTTCTCCCACTCCATTCATGTTGTGGCTTAATCTTCAATGTGATACTATTAAAAAGTAGGACTTTTAGGAGGTAAGTAGGTCACTAAGGCTGTGGCCCCTGGAAGAGATTAGTGCCCTTATAAGAGGCTTGAAGAAGCCTCACCCCTTCTGCTATGTGGGGACAGATAGAAGATACCATCTATGAATAATGGGCTATTGTCAGACACCAAATCTACTGTCACCTTGATCATGGAATCCCTAGTCTCCAGAACTGTGAGCAATAAATTTCTGTTGTTTATAAATTACACTGTCTGAGGTATTTTGTTAGGCATCAGCAACAAACTAAGACACTCATTATGTTCTATACTTAAAACAAAGTAGTGTGTGCATGTGAGCTTATTTTAAAAATAGTCTTTATATATATACAAAATTATATATAATCACTAATAATATATTTTATTTAAAGAATGAAAGAACATTCCTTTGAAAATTATATATTAAAGATCTCAGAATAAAACTTTAGTGAAATACCTGGCATCTTCAGTGAGATGCAAGAAGACATGGATTGCATAGCAAAGGAGCAGAAAATTCAGAGGGGTCAACAGGTTGGGATGGAAAGACAATAGGTTGAGGTACAAAAGCAAGAGCATATAATAAATTTGAGGGGGTGAGATAATTTTTTAAATTATGGAAAATTAATATGTAATAACAGTTAAAATCCATGTTGGAAATAAGAGGATAATTTTACAGTTTAAAATTGAAGCAATAATGTGGAGAACAATCTTAAGATTTTTCAGAATGCAGTAAATAAAAGAAATGAAAAAATGTACTGATGTGAGGAGATGCTGGATGAGAAGGGGGAGGTATCCTTTTTCAGGGGATCCTGGACATCTCCAGAACTGGTTGGACACCTTTCCCTTGAGGGAAACCTCTGCCATCCCCCACCTTGCCCCTAGGAATTGCAGGAATTATCACACTGTAGTGTGATTACCCATTTGCTTTTCTATCTCTCCCATCTTGGAGGTTAATTTCTAATATTCACAAAGTCTATCTGACTCATGATTGATTGCTCAGTTCACATGAAGGGTTCACAGGATAGAATTTGTCTCCTTCAGGATATAGTCAGTGTTGTCCAGGAGAAAGTCACAGTCAAAGTTGCTTAGAGCAGGGGTCAGCAGACTACAGCCCATGGGCCAAATCACGCCTACTTCCTGTTGTGTAAACAATGTTTGCAACTGACTGAATGACATCCTCAAACTCATATGCTGAAAGCCTAACTCCCCAAGTGAGGGTGTCTGAAGGCGGGCGCCTTTGAGGAGTGATTAGGCGTTGCTGGCATGATTGAGATTACTACCCTTATAAAAGAGACCCCAAAGAGATCCCTGAATGCTTCCACCTTGTGAGTTTATAGCAAAAGAGCCAAGAACTAGTAAGTGGGCCTCATCAGATAACAAATGAGGTGTCTTCAACTTGAACTTTCAAGAATAGTGAGAAATAAATTTCTGCTGTTTCCAAGCCACTCAAGCTATGATATTCCGTTACAGCAATCCGAAGGGACTGAGACGGTACTCTATTGGTATACAGCCACTCCCATTCCGTAGTGTTCATGGATGCTTCCAGGCTATGCTGGCAGAGCGGAGTAGTCGCTACGGAGACCAGATAGTCTGTGAGGCATACAGTATTCACTTTCTGTCCCTTTGAAGATAAAACTTGCCAAACCCTGGCTTGGACAGTAATGGGATCTGTTATCTCACTTATCATGAATTCCAGAGGTGGTGTGGGTCCAGGAATGAGTGAGCAGTGCAGTGACATCACTGGGAACCCAGATTACGTCTGTCCTTTCTTCCTGCCATCACCAGCATGGAGGATGCATCCTGGTTGTGCCATAGTACCAGCCACGAGCGTCCAGAAACAAAAAGAATGGGCTCTTTCTTGTGTCTCTTTTAAGGACTTAACACAGATATTCCAAATATTTTCTTCAGAAGACTTGTCTTTTTTTTTTGTACAAGGGATTGAACCCAGGGGTATTTTACCTCTAAGTTACAGCCCTTTTTAACTTTTTTATTTTGAGACAGGGTCTTGCTAAGTTGCTTCGGGCCTCACTAAGTTGCTGAATCTGGCCTTGAATTTGCGATCCTCCTGCCTCAGCCTCTGGAGCCGCTGGGATTACAGGCGTGGGCCACTGCACTGGGCTTCCTCGTACTTTCAATACATCAAAACAGAGTTCTTAAATCACCCACTAACAACTGCCTAAACCAATAACTGAGAACACGTATAGAGACACCTGACTGGCCTATGCTAATGAGGGTTACTGTGAATCAACACAGACACAAGAAACAAAACCCGAGCTCTGAGAGCATTTCAGCAGTGGGAAATGGCTTTTGAGTTGACAGTCCAAGCTGTATGCTCTCATAGTCAATAAATGCTTATTGAATGAATGAAGTACAATAAAAGATTCTGAATAATTGTTGCCTTAGAAGAAAAGGGGAACATGAACAGAAATAAAGATGTAAGTTTAAAAAAAATTAGAAGAATTTTTTTTTTGGGATCTGAATAAGGACTGCAGAACACAGATTTCAAAAGTTTATTGTGTTCCATAGAAAAGAAAAATCAATAAAAAGAGATTCTTGGCTAGATTTTCTGACAAAAAATTTAAATTGCAGGATAAAAATAGAACCCCCACCAAGCAATAATATAGAAAAACAATATACTACAAATGAATCAAGATCAAGCAGTCCTCAGATTTATACTGTTTAGAATTAATTTCCAGAAGGAAATGGAACAGAGCATGTATGTATAAACACACATGTGCATGCACACACAGTTATTTAAAAACATATTCTTAGCCAGGTTGTCTGCTATGTGTGAAAGTAAAAGAAAACTATTTTCTGATATGCAAGGACTCAGAGAATATGCCAACCTATACTTCCTTGAAAAATAATTTCTAAAGATATCCTGTTACTTATATAAAGATGAAGAAAAATTGTTTAGTACCGATGAAGGCATAGTAAAAAAGAGTTGGGTATTTGGCGTTTGTCAGATGAGAGGGTCTCAGCTCTCAACCAGGGTGTATGTCAAGGCCCTTTGTTGCCTGTGAATGTGACCTTTGGCTTCCTTGCTCCATCCCAGCTGAGTATCAGTGTGGAGCAAGGGGTGGTATGTAATCCTGCTGCCATCTAGTCCTCAACCCTGGCTCCATGCTGAAATCACCTGTGGAGCTTTGTAAAAATATCAATACTCAGGAAAATCTTCAAAAGTTCCTGTTTGTTTGGGGTGGGGCCCAGAAACAGGTACTTCTTAGAAACTCCTATTGAGGGGTGTTCTTCTGGGGGAAGGAAACCTGTATTAGTTTGCTAAGACAGACCTCAAAAGTATTACAGACTGAGTAAATTAAACAACAGAAAGCATGTCTCAGTTTTAGAGGCCAGTCTGAGCAAGGTGTGAGCACGATACTTCTTCTGAGGCCTCTTCCCTGGGAAGGGATTTGGCCCTCTTCTCCCTGTGTCTTCATAGACTTTCCCTCTGTACCTGTGCTCTAATTTTCTCTTTCATAAGGATACCAGTCCTATTGGACTCAGACCCGCCCTAATGAATGACTTCATTTTAATTTAATTTCCTCTTTAAAGACTCTATATCCAAATATAGTCAGATTCTGAGATGTCAGGGGGTTGGGACTTCAGCATACGAATTTTAGGGGAAGTAAGAAAAAAATCTATCTGCAAAGGTCAGCACAGAGACAGTTAAGTGGAAACTGAGACTCAATTTAGATGTGAAGAAGTAAGAGTACCTAGTTACTTTCATTTCAAACTTCCAAGCTCAGAGAAAATCATACTAAAGGACTTATTTTAAAAAAAGCATTTAGGATTTATCCCTGGGGTTGGCAAAGTAGCTTGGTGTAGAGCGCTCACCTAGCATGCATGAGGGTCTCAGCTGGATCCCTAGCACCGTGGAAGAGAATATTTCCACTCCAGTGGAGACATGTAAATACTCCGCTTTTTAAAAAACCAGAGAAGAGCTGGGCATGTGGTGCATGCCTGTAATCCTAGTGATTAGGGAGACTGAGGCAGGTCAATTGCAAGTTCAAGGCCAGCCTCACCAATTTAATGAGGCCCCTAATCAACTTAGTGAGAACCTGTCTCAAAATAAAACATAAAAGGGCTGGGGATGTAGCTCAGTGCTAAAGTGCCTCTGGGTTCAATTCCCAGTAAAAACAAACAACAGAAAAGCAAAAACAAGAAACAGAAGAAGGCAGATTCTAGCAGATGAGCTGGTTTGAGTTCTCTGTGACCTTGACATAATTCTAGAATACATTAACAAACAGACAATTGGCAAGCTTTTAGGCAAGGGAATAGTGACTGGTGTCCAAATTCTTTAATCTTTGGCTTGGATTAAGATTGACAAGTTATTTTCCTCCCAGAGTCAGAAGGGATGGAATGATAGGTTAGAGGATAACTTAAAGCTAAGATTCAAAAAGATTCCAGCAGGCTCACTGAAGCCTTTAAATTATGAAGATAAAAATTTCAGAGGTAAAGGGCAAGCTTAGCACTATGCTGCAAAACTCCACCGTCCAGGGTAAGGAGAAGAGGACTTAAAAACATTAGTGTGTGGGGGAGGGGCTTCACAGACAAACCTGAGAACACTGGTTGTCTGTCATGGTCCCAGTGTCCTCTGCAGATCACTTCCAGGCGCTTGCATTCCTGTTGGGGAACTCCCTGCTGCCCTGCAAGATAACTTCAAGTGGGAGCAGGTCCTTCTTGAATGGTGAAGAGACCCACAGTCACGTCACATGAGGGCCAGTTTTAGAAAATGGAGCTATTTAGGTCATAGAAGGGAACCCTCCAAGGAGGTCTGACAACGCTTTTATCATATTTGAATGTCTGCCATGGGAAAGGGAGATTTGATGTGTCCTCTAGCTTCACAGGGTGAAGATGATTTGAGTTATAGGGAAGTGATTTGGGGAGAATATGGAGAAGCACTAATAAATAATAGGCCTGGACTGGAAGTTCTTGTCACTGGGAGTCCCTCTAAAGAGGAGAGGTGGCCCTCAGCCCAATAGGACTAGTGACAAGGATATTTTTGCATGGGGTGGTGGTGGTGGGGGGAGTGTCCTTGTTGGTGACCTCTGAGGTCCCTGCTGACTCTCAGATTTGCCATTCTGTGGGTATGATAGGATTTGGAGAATTTCCTTTGAAGACAGAAACGTCATGAGCTTACATCTGGAGGGAAATGGCATGGGGCATTTGGGAGTTAGTCTATTGATTCCGGAAAAGGTGGCAGTGAGAGAGGCCAGCCCGTTCCCCTCTAGTCAATCTCTTTTCACATCGTGTGGAATGCCTTGGAAACAAAGCCATTTTTGGAGAAAATACAGTGAAAGAGAAATGAATCAAAAGTGCTGCTGTAGAAAGGGAGCAGTTTCTTGGAGAGTCTGTTTGATTTTTTTGATTATTTTCTAAGCCACTTGGCAGCAGGCACATTGGCTTCTCTGTGCTGGAGAGTGAGTTTCCAGGCATTAGAGGCAGATGTTCTGGAAGTTGAAACCCGAAGCCGCTTTTTAAAGTGAAGAACTGTTTTCAACTAATGTGGCGATTCATTTCAATTAAGAATTTCTGAAGACTTTGTGTTTGTATAAAGAACAGTTTAACTCCATGACCCGACTGTGACTTTTTCATGGCGATGATCACAACTCCTGTGCTGCTGAAATTTGGGGCCAAAGACAACTGATTCTACAATGAAAAGGAGCACCTCCACCTTCATCTGCTCCCACGTAGCCTCTCCTACCCTCTCTCCTCTCAAGGTGGATTTAATACGGCTCCTGTGGTCCTGGTCCTGACAGGGCGCAGGTCTTCAAAGCTTCCAGTCCAGATGGGAAATGGTTTTAACCTGCATGGAATGACTTGAGGATAAATGAAAGGCAATTTCAGGTTGGCAGATCTGGTACTATCAAAGATGCTCTTAGCTGGGCACGGTGGCGCACGCCTGTAATCCCAGCACTAGGAAAGCTGAGACAGGAGGATTGTGAGTTCAAAGCCAGCCTCAGCAACTTAGCAAGGCCCTAAGCAACTCA
>JAJEJO010002616.1:165262-199536 GCA_020662805.1 Glaucomys volans
AAAAAAAAAAAAAAAAAAAAAAAAGAAAGGATGCTCTTTATTTCACTTGCTAATGTGTAATTTTAAAAAAAATTTAGAATCACACATATTATGGTAATTTCTTAGGAAACACAATTCCAGAGGGGAGGCAGTGGCACAGTCTTGTTATATAAATCTCAAAGTGCCATAGCTAAGCCACTGTTCTGGTTGGCCTATTTCTTCAGGAGGCGACTCATTTAGGAATATTGAAGAAGAACTGGATAGGAAATTATTGGCACCAGATTGTGTGTATCTTCCACTTGGCCTTGAGCAGGAATGGAAAGTAAGAATAGTTCAGATGACTGTACACTGCAATCCTGGATAATCCATGCTCAAAAGATGAGTTCATATAGATGGTCATTCAGCATCCATTCTTTTTTAGCGTCTATCTTTATAGGCTAGTATCTGCTAAATGACACCTGATTGTAAGAGAAATCTTATTCTTGTAAAGGAGATAGATATTTTCACAAAATTCTGCTGTGCTAGACACAAAGTATTAACCAAGGCAGACTGTCTTCCAGGAATAGACCAAAGGGAATTCTCGAGGACTGCTTTGTTTAATCGAGTGTTCCAAATTGAATCTTAAAAAACATCTTATTGTTTAACTTCTACTAAGTACACTGTGATTTAAAAGGAAAAAGAATGATCAAAAGAGAGGAGGAAATAAAAACCCCTATCAGGAACTGATAAGCACTATATTTGATTTCACATTGGAAGAATGAAGACTGCGTCTCAATTATTCCTATGGTAATAATTATCTTTCTAAAGGGATCGTGTCTTTTTTTTTGTCCAGTCTACATGAACCTACCAAGGATGCTGTTTTTCACATAGAGTGGTCTTAAGACTCACCAACTTAACCCTGCAGGTTTTTTGCTATGTCCCTTGCTTGAAAAACAAAGGATTCAGAAAGGACATGTGAGCATAATGTTTTGTCCATGTTTGTCACAATATGCAGTCCTTGTCCCTCTTCTGTCAGGATTCTCCCACTCCCTCCCATGACTTGCATTTCTTTAGAAGCTGTTGTGACCATAGTTCTGATTTCAGGCTGGACACATGTCCTCTTGGAGCTGCTGGTCCACCTTCCTTCTGCAGGAACCAGCACACCTGAATGTTGAGTGTGTCTTCAACATGAAGCCTGCACTATGTGGTTCTTTCCCACAGAACTTCTTCCCTTTAGGTTAATGAACTATATCTGTTACCTTGATTTCCTTGTTCCCAGCTGGCTGTCTGCTCAAAAAGATCAGTAATCCGAGTGAAAGAGAGCTTTGGGGTGGGTAGTTCAAATCTGAGACCCTTCAAGTCTTAGTTATTTCATTTGTAAAATAAATGGATGCAGAGGTTCTTCAGAAAGGCAAAGTTATAAAAATTCAAGATATTATACATGCAAACATTTACAAACACCTTTTTTTCTTTCTTTCTTTTTTTTATGAAATATGTTTCTGCACTATTGCAATGGCAAGAAGTTTCTTGCCAAATTCACATTATCTGGAAGACTTGGAGTCACTCTTGACTCTTTTTTCTTTATCATCTATATCTAATCTTTCGCCAAGCCCTGTTGATTCACACTGTGGTATCTGGTATATTTCTTCCCACCGTCGCCGCCCTAGTTCAGGTTCTCATCCCACCACCATTGCTCCCACCCCATTTTCCTCTTGCCTTCCTACATATCTCTGAAGTGAAGCTCCTGCCTCACTTCTCAGATGACTACTATGCAGCTTGCTACTGATGTCAGCAAATTCCACCTCTGCTGGCCTCCTGCTGATGCCTAGCATCATTTCTTAGGCCCCTTCTTAACCACCTCAAATTTCTCCCGAGTCATTAACATGCATTCTTCACTCTTAAAAAGAGACCATATTTGTCACTATAGGAAAATGATTTCAGCTGTCTGATTTTCCTTTCCTTTACATAAGGGTCAGTTTTTCCCCGTGGCAAGCACTGCACTTCCTGCAATGAATCAAAGACATAGCCCTTGTTCTCCGGGTTGAATACAGGGGAGTCTGAAAGATCTGGCTGTGAATCATGGCTCTGACATCTACTAGCTGTGTGATCTTGGTTAAGATGCATTAAACATCACCTACTGTTGAAAAGTAAATGATGTGCTGACCCCTATAATTGGTCTTCTGTTCATGTTAAATATTATTATTATCATTATTATTATTTTTTTCATTTTGAATTTTATTGGCCCTTGGTGGTCCCTTCTGCCTCCATGCTGTAGAACCAGCTTGCCAAATTGTGCGTACACATACCCCACAAACCCAAACCCAGCTCCAGCTAGGAATTTTGTTGGGATGGCATTGGTCTCACAGATTAGGGGTTTTTTTTTTTTTTTTTTTTTTTTTTTTAGTTCATTGTTCACAAATAAAGTACAACTATCATTTTTCTGGTTGTACACAAAGTAGAATCATACAATTTGCCTACTCATACATATACTAGGGTAAAGATGGTTGTCTATTATCATTATTATTATTAACAAAACATGTCAGCCAACACGTGGAATTCAGCTAATGCGGGGAAGAAGCTGGTGGGCTCCTGGGGTATAGAAGATTGTGTTTGAGAGCACAGGTGAAGTACTCCTTGGTGATGTCATGAAATAATTGGAGAATTTTGGGGGAAATACCAGTTTATTCTTGCATTGGGCCCTATTGAGGCTAGTGTGGCTTGGGGAAGCAACTTCACGCTTAAGGTCATGGACATGCTCTTTAACACCTGCCTGGGAACATCAGGGTTACTGTCTCCTTTTCTTCTCTTGTCATCTACACCTACATTTAGACTTTTTACCATCATTACATTTTGTATTTCTGTGTTTGCTGCGAAACAGTAGATTCTGCCTGAAATACAGTATAACATTATTTCCCAGGAGCTTTGAAAGCCCGTAAAAAACTAAGTATATTTCACTAAGATTTGTCTCTCCTGCAATGTTACAGAGGTAGGTGCTCCAAAAGTATGTTTTCTATACTTAAATTGAATGTCAGTCATGCCCCATTGATTATCTTATCAGTTTCAAACTTAGTCCCCAGCCAAAATCCTCCATGAGACTTCATATTCCACTATTCTCCAGGGCTACTGGAGAGAGAATCCAGTCTCCTCATGATCCTGGGAAAGTATAATGCCTGTTACTTTCTTGTGGTGGTGTAGAAAATTTCACATGCTTTGAAGCCAAGGATACTAACGTGTGAATACTGACTATTTATTTCAAGTATGTGTGTAGAAGAGTAGGCTTCATGATCTCCTTGAGACCCAATCTTCTCTGTAAAATAAAAATTGTAAGATGTCACAGTTCCTACAAAGTACTTGAGTCAGAGTAGATGACATGAATTTTAGTTCCTTCCTCGCCTTCCTCTCGTCCTCACCTCTTCTGGAGAGGCTACTTTCCTCACTGTACCTCCTATCTGCTAACCTCCCCCTTTCAATGGTGTATCCACATCCTGCATATTCCCTTATTATTGACCTCACAAGGATTACTCACTCATTCTTGAGTTTGTCAAGGTTGCTTTTAGCATTTCTTTCGCTGAGTCCTTGATGCATGTTACTCGATACTGTCATTCGGTTGTATGTGTCTCTGATATGACAGCCATTAGTCTCGTCCACCAGTATTTCTGGCTCTCTTCCTGGGCATAGTCAGACGGCATGTTCATACCTCATGGTAGGTGACATGCCTTAGCCCATCAAGAGTGAGCAGAATTAATAAGTGTCACCTTCAGGCAGGAGCATGATGATTCAGTATGTGACTGTCCCTCTTCCAACTCTTGCAGCAACCTGTGGAAGTCCACAGTGTTGCGCCTTTGTTACCTAGGACCCAGAAGGAGGATGACTGGGGCAGACCCGCCCCCTCTGTGACTTGGGTAAGACATGTAGCACATGCGGGAATTTAAATATTTATAGTTTTAAGTTTCTGATATTGGCAAAACTAGATTAGATAGGAACAGCTATCTTATCTCCCTCCCAAGAAAGGGAGTCTGAAAGCTGAGTCTTTGCTTACTCCCTTGTTTCTAGGGTATAGTGCACACATGAAGCTCCTGCTTCTTGATGATCATGTTCTAGTTCAATCACAGCACTCTGGGATTGAAAGGGATAACTAAAGTCACTTAATGTCAACTTTCATTTGTCTGAATTTTTCCTATAACTTTTCTGCCTCTTGTCTAGTCTGTTTGAACAATTCCAGTGACAGGGAACTTAATTCCATTCCAAGTCAAATAGTCCATTTTTTTTAAAAAAAGAACTATGCTAGAAAGTTCCAGCTTTATAAAGATCAAAAATTGTTTCAATGTGGCTTCCTCCTCTGGTCTGAAGCACCCTTCAAGCTGTAAGGAGAACACTGGCTCTGGACCCTGCTTCTCGCCATGCTGGTGCAGAGGAGATGGATAGTTTTCCTGACTATGACCCAGGTGGAATTTGCCCTCTACTAGGCAAGCTTCAAAAGGTCCCAGGTCACTCTCACAACATTTTTTTCAACAGAGAATGGCCCTCAGGTAAAAGATCTTTCCTTTAACCACCTCCAAGCTTGGTGGGGTTTTGAGGAAGGTCCTCTGTGATTATAAATTGTGATAATAAATAAATAGCTACTATGGAAGATTCCACTGGTTTTTCCCTCAGATGTGATAAAGCGACCTCAACAGTTGCAGACGCTCATCTCACCAGCCCTGAACTTGGCTCTGTTGCATCTGGCCTCAGACCCTGAATTTTCCCTGGGGAAAGGCCCATGATTAAAAGGCTTGGGAGGGTCCACTTGCAAGGCTGCTGTTGACGTTGATCTGAACAGAGCCCTTGGGGACAGGGATTTATTTCTGTGAACCATGTCTCAGGACTCTGCAGCCCCTGGTGGCTCTGCTGAGGAGCCCCACTTTACAGTCAAGAGCACACTCTGCCTCAGAGCTAACCTCCAGCCTTGAGGAGGTTAGAAAGTTAAAAACTCAGCAGAGGAAATAATATCACAAATTGAATGGTTCTGAACCATAACAAAATGAGTTTTCCTTGGAAACTCTTTTGTTTCCTTAAGTCAAAAACAAAACCTCTCAGACTGCAGAAAAACATGATCTTAGAGACTTGGGCAATTTGGGGGGCTCAGAAACTCCCCTCTTCCCTCACTTTTCCCCTTCTCTCCATTTGTTGAGTCCAGGAGGCACAGAGAAGGGTCAGATTGAAAATTTGTGAGCTATAATTTCCTTGACAACTACACAGTCCCCAAAGAGCCTGTGACTTTTTCTAAGGTCAAGAGATTGCATTTTCTTCAGGAGAATAGAAAATTTGGTGAATCTATTTGGTTCATTCCCCAAAGAGTTATTTAGTTCATCTACTTTCAAGACCCAGGAGAGGCGAAGAGGAACATTAAGAGGCTTAACACTTAATGTTCTTATGTTCAAGATGGGGAGAAATACCCTTCCAATAAATAATTATGATAAATTGTGATAATGTGGTGTGTGTGTAAAATCTTAGTGTAATTAACATTAGTGGAGTGCCACTCCGTGTCAAGAGCTCAATATTTCTCATTAAAACCCAATGGGAATAGAGGTACTCATTCTCTTTGTTGATGGGGAAACCGAGGTATAAAGGGGCTCACTAACATGCTTATAGTCAAACAGCATGTAAGAGATGACCAATTATAACTATACCAGGCCCAATTGCTTCTGTCACCAATTGATTGAGTCATGAAGTTATATGTACACACATTTTCATTTTCCCAACAGAGGTAGTAGGTAGAAATAGGGGACAGATTAAGTAATAATTTGCCCAGTGTCTCGTGTCTGGTGAGAGGCAGAGCCAGGGCCAACCCTGGGCTTGTTTTTAGCAGTAGTCCCTAGAGGACAGTTCCAGGCAGCTGGTCAGGACAGACCCATGGTATTAGGAATAGAAAGGGTTTTGATATCAACTGCTGTCTAATATTGTGCCTGGCACCTACATGCTCTTTGGTTGGAACTTGTTAACTAAAATTTAATTCAATCATCTACTTCTACATGCTCATAAATGAAAAAAAAAAAAAAAACGAAACAAACTATGAACCAGAGAGGCAAGCAGTTTGTTTGAATTTGCATAGTTAGTAAATACAACTAGCTAAGAACGAGAGAATGAGAAAGCATTTGAATTTGCAAAAGAGCCAGAGCCTGGTTATTGTAACTGAGGTGAAGCAGTGTATCTGTATTCATTGAGCTAGACTGAGTTATTCTCTGGGTGTAGTTTTTCTCTAAAACCAACCAAATTTCAGTGGCTGAAAAGTTTACAAAACAAAGGCTTATTTCTCGTTCCTGCTTCAAGCCTCTGGATTGATGGCAGACTCAACTCAACCTGTTCTCTTGGGACTTGGGCCAACAAGGTCTCCACTATTGTATGATTTCTTCATCTTAACACAGACATTTTGGGCTCACCAAAGCAGTGAGGCAGAGGTTACAGGGAGAGAGGCATCAGATCGGAGACATGAAAAGCTTAAACTGGTGATACGTGATGATTCTGAGCGTTTTTTTTTATATATATTCTTTTTAGCTACACATGACAGTAGAATGTATTTTGACAAAAAATTATATGTACATGGAGTATAACTTCCCCTTCTTGTGGTTGTACATGATGTGGAATTTCATTGGTCATGTATTCATATATGAACACAGAAAAGTTATCTCTGATTCATTCCACTCCCTCCCCTTCATTCTACTTTGTCTAATCCAATCAACTTCTATTCCCCTGTCCCAATTGTGAGTTAGCATTGGCATATCAGAGAGAACATTCTGTCTTTGGTTTTTTTGGGGATTGACTTATTTCACTTAGCATGATAGTCTCCAGTTCCATTCATTTACTGGCAAATGTCATGATTTCATTCTTCTTTATGGCTGAGTAATATTCCATTGTGTCTATATACCACATTTTCTTTATCCATTCATCTGTTGAAGGGCACCTAGGTTGGTTCCGTAGCTTAGTTATTGTGATTTCTGAGTATCTTATGGTTGCAAATTGTCTCTTCACCATCTTGGAGGTGCATAGTCGGTGACCCTAAGGAGGAGTGAGGTACCATGGGAAAGCCCTAAGAGAGGAAACTCCCACAAGGAGACAGGAAGAGTAATGGCTTGGAAGCACTGATAAGAACCTAATGCTACTCCCTCTCTCTTTATTCTCTTCTTAGCTTGGTAGAAATGGAGAACAGAAGAATGAGAGACTGGAAATTGTGGTAGGGGGTGCTATGGTCTTAATGTTTGTACCCTCTACAAATGCACACGTTGAAATCTAATTGCTAATGTGTGGGTATTAAAAGGAGAGACCTTCTGCAGTTGATTAGGTCATGAGGCCTCCACTGTCAGGAATGGGACTAGTGCCTTTATAAAAGAGGTCTGAGGGATGTTATTAGCTCCTTCCATTTGAGGACACCACAAGAAGGCTCCATCTATGAAACCCTCACCAGCTGGTTTCTTGGTCTTGAATTTCCCAGCCTCCGGAACTGTAAGCAATAAATTTGTGTTGGTTATAAATAAACCAGTATATGGTACTTTTGTTGTAGCATCCTGAATTGACTGAGACAGAAGGGTCAGTTCTTCAAAGCCAGTGGGGTAAGAGTGCTGTGGAATGAGATTTCCTGAGGGTGCACAGGAATGAGAGTGTGTTCATGCTGAAAGGAACCAGAGATGAGTCAGCACACAGTGCTCTGCCTACTTGGATTGACTGGGATCCAGCCACTCCTTGGACTCCGGCTCTTGAAGAGGACCCACACGCGGTAAGCTAGGAGTTGGAATACTGGCAATGCCTTGGCCTTGGGGTCTTCTCTAGTTTCTCTGTGTGGTCTCAGGACATGTTTTCTTAGGGAGGAGAGGTCCTCTTTGTCATAGACAGTGCCCTTTCACACAGTGGAAGGGGCAAGGCAGCTCTCTTGGATCTTTTATAAAGGCACTAATTCCATCTGTGAGGACTTTGTCCTCATGACCTGGTCATCTCCCAGAGGTACAGTCTCCCAGAGTTCCTATCACCTAATGCCATCACCTTGGAGGTTAGGATGTTAACAGAAAATTTGAGGAGGGGCACAAACATTCAGACCCATAGCAGCATGTGTCACTCAGTGTCCCATTAGGAACCAACTTTGTGAAGTGGTTTCATTTTTCTCAGGATTAGAAGTTGAGGTCTCAATAGGCACAAGGTTTTCATATCTTGTGATAAGGACCCAGAGTGCCCCTTTATAAATAAACTTTGTGTCCAAGTAGAACTTCCTTTAGAATGTAGAGACTAAGATAGGTGATGTGGAGGGAAGGAGAGTTTAAGAATATGTCCAGCAAATCCTAACTGAGCCCCTATGATCATGTCAGTTCTATGGAGGATGCTGCAGTAGTTAAAATGAATCAAATTATTTCTGCATAGTAACTTTCAATCCAGGGGCATGACTCTGCCTACCCAGAGGATATGCCTTTAACACAGAGTAATCCTTCCTTCTACCACACAGTTAGCATCTCATAAGAATATGCTCTGAATATCTCTCTGTCCATGGAAAAAGGCCATTCTGTTTCACTCACACCTTGCTCCCAGATTTCCACTCTGTTTCTGCATTAACTGAGACCTAATCTCCTTCTGATCTTCCTTTCATCTTTATCCTTTTTTGGGGGGTGGGGGTTGTTGATGGACCTTTATTTCATTTATTTATATGCGGTGCTGAGAATCAAACCCAGTGTCTCACACATGCCAGGGAAGTGCTCTACCACTGAGCTACAACCCCAGCCCCTCAACTTCTTTATCTTACACTCAAGAGTTCTTCTACAGTCATTTCTCAGTCCTGGATCTCTCCACTCTTCTGTGCCCCTGGTTCTTCCTCTTTCTGATTTCTCCTTGTCCCTGAATCTCCTCCTTGCTTTGATCAGCCTGGCTGATGCCATGTACCCATCCTGGCCCTTGCTCCAGAAAGAACCAGTTAACTCCCCTGCCAATTCTCAGATTACAAATCAATTTTTTCCTGCCACACACCTGAAGTTAGTAGTTATATGTGCATCGAGTCCTAGTGTCAGTTCTTTTTAGCACCAGCCCAAGGAAAGAGATCACAGAAAGGGAAGCAAGGCACCATGTCTGTCTCTCTAGTAATTTTCTGTGTATTCTCTCTGATGCTTTTTTGGGGAACATGGAAGTACTTTATATGCTCCATCTCCTTTGGGTTACCTAGAAGACTGCTCTATTCCCCACGTGTAATAACCTAAAGTATAATTTCTTACAATATAACTGGCAGACATTCCTTTTCTCCCTCCACTTATCATCTACCAACCCCCTAAGAACTAGTGTTCTGTAGAACCCACTGAAGTGATCGTGGAGCCAACTCTATCCACCTTTCCAGAGATCCTGTGATTGCCATTGAGGTTTATATCTTCTGTCAAACAAAGCAAGGTAACACCACGTATACACTGCCAGATGAACACTGACCAGCCAGTTATTGGTCTCAAGATGATTTAAAGTTCTCTTTGAGTCTTCACAATTGCAAATTATCCTCCCCACGACCACCTGAGTGATCTTTTTAAAGTGCACATTGGAACATCATAGACTCATCATTTACCTATGGGATAAAATCTAAATTCTAGACAACAGCATACAGAGCTTTCAAGAGTGATTCCAACCTGCTCTTTCAGCCTCATGTGTCTCTTGATTCCTGAGGTCCCCTTGGGCCCTGTCTAAGCTTCTTTCAGTTACCACTACTCCATGTTCCCTGGGTCTTCATGCCTTTGCAAATGCTGTCTCCTCTTCCAGAGACTCCCTCTTGCATGGGTAATGTGCTTCCACTCATCCTTTAAACTTCACTTAAATGTCCCTCCCTGTAAAAGGTCCTCTGTGCCTTCATATGCAGAGTTGAGAGCTTTCTTTACCCCATGCGACCATTTCTCACATTTCTATGTATTCACTATTTATTAATTGTTTAGTACATAATTAGAATGTAATGCATGTGTGTTTAAAGAAATGAACAATAAGAATAAAGGGTGCTACTGCTGGGCTGTAAATTTGTAGTTGGTGTTCAATAATCCTGGAATGGAAGGTAATAGGCTTTGGGCTGCATGGTTACCACTCGATATTTCTTCCCAATAAGGAAAAACATGGAACGAATGAAAAGTGTTGCTGAAAGATGTGACTCTTAAGGAGTAGGTGAAAGTATTTAGAGGCAGATGGCAGGGAGGTGACTGGTGTCTGTCTCCTGGTGGAGAACTTTGTTTTTCACCTACTTCAAATCTTCTCCAGAACCTGTAGTTTCTCCCTCTCTTCTTCCCTATGCCTTTGAGTATGCTCAAACATTTTCTGTTAAGCAAGGAAATCAAACCAAATCTTATTCACAATCCTGAAGTCCATGAAGGAATCACTGCTCTCAGGTTCAAGATGTGCACACAGGGTGTTTTGATTCCTCAAGGTGTTTGACAGCATAGTCTATGAAATCATTGGAGGCAGGATGAAAAAGATAGATGAAGAGTTATATGACAGTCAGGCTCTAAGAACATTGACCATGGATCAGAATTACTCTGGAGGCAAGCCAAGCTACTGTCTTCTGCGACATCATCTTCCTTCAAACTTCCTCTCTACACTCTGTTCTGGCCATTCCAGCCTCCTTGCAGCATCTAGTACTGTCTGGGCCACACTCTTCACCAGGCCTTTTGCAGAAGACCATCCTCTTTGCTTGAAACTCCTTTACTTCCATCCTTACGTGGTTGATTGCACTCATTTGTCACCTCACATATCACCTGCTACTCCCAACTAAGTCAAAGCCCTGTATTGTGGTGCTCAGGACCCTAGGAACTTCTGTTTGTAGCAATTATTATGGGTATGATTTTATTTATTTGTGGGTAATTTTTCTTTTTCACTAGACTGTAAGTTCCACGTCTGATTTTCTTCACCACTGTCTTCCTAGCTCCGACCCCACCCTTGGTTTGGATGAACAAAGGAATGATTAAGAAATCTAAAGTCCAACTTCAGCAAATTCAAAGACTGAGAGTCTATGGGAAATTGCCTGGGACAAAGCTGACAGGTGGAGGCAAAGAAACAAGCAAGGGACTTAGTGTTTGGACAAAATGAATTTGCAGTGACTTCCAGGGGCCAAGGTCACAGACACTGGTGTTTCTTCTAGTAGCTCCAGGTTGACATGATCCTGCCTAATCTCATAATTCTCTGATATTTGAGAGGACCAATCAATGTGCTGGATAACCAAATCAAAATTCAGGAAGGACACATGACCAGTGATCATTCAAGTTATTGAACATCACCTATCAGTCCCAGGCTCTAGCCTCTAGGGGGAGCCCAAGGATTCCCCCTCCTCTCACAACATGACCAGAATAGAAGCAGAAGAACTCAGTGGGCGGAGAAATATAACCAAAATGGTGCCAGACTGAGCAAACACTCTTTTACTCCCCTTGTTTCGCACAGTTTGCTTTTGTTCCCTTTGCTTTTTCTGTTCTTTTCTTCCCTGATGAACTGTCAGGTGGACTTGTTCAAATGAGTTCATGAAAGTCCGACAGAGGTGTTCTGCTCCGGGGTTGCCATGGTAGGGCTGGTGCTAATGCTATAACTAGTAGTAAAGATGAGCTTTTGCCTGGAACACTCTTGGTGTCTTTGTTCCTTACACTCACAGCGTGGAGGAGGTAGTTGGTAGAAGACATGCAGCACATCCGTGGGCCAGGCACTGTGCTAGACTCTGGAATGTTATGACGAATTAGACGTAGTTCCTGGCTGTGGATTCCTTAAGTCTCACCGTTAGTAAGCCAGACGTCTATGTTTAAGCTAAATAATCACTGGCAAAATGCAAGGTAGAAGAGTGCTGGTTTAGTAATAGTAAGAAAACAAAAACAAAAAAACTCAAGGGGTTATAATTTACCATAAGCTCAAAATGAAAATCTAGTGTGATGTGGCAACTGAAAAAGTTCATGTAATTTTAGGCTCCATTAATAGAAATAAACTCTTTGGATCAAAGGAGTTAATAGTCCCATTATAATTAGGGGCTAGTCAGTCCACATCTAGAGTATTGTGTTTCCTCTGGACACCACATTTTAAGAGCAATGTGGACAAATTAGAGTGTGGCCAGAGAGAGCTGACCAGGATGGTAAAGGGTCTGGAAACCCCACAATGCAGGGATGATTGAAGGACCTGGGAAAGTGGAGCCTGGGAAATGAGAGACCTAGATGAGGGACATAATAGCTATTTTCAAACATATGTCATATAGAAAAGGGCACAGGCCAGATCCACGTGCTGTTCCAGGGAACACAGCCTAGACACAGTAGTTGAATGAATGGGAGGACATGTTGAGAAAGATCTTTAGTTCAAAAGGAGGAGAAACTTTCTAGATCCAGGCTGTGCAGCAGTGGACTGGGAGGTCCCTTTCCTCAGCTTTTCCCTTTCTTATCTTTTGTTTTGCCTCTTTTTCTCAGGGTAAGAACTAATTTATAGGTTCTGTTTTTTTTTTTTTTTCTTCCCTGCCAATCTCACATCTCTGGTCCTTCTTGGTCACCCTGCTAACATGAAGTCATGGAGTTTACTTCTATGTGAGTGAAAGGTAATATTGACAACTAAGACTAGGCAGAACACTTTACAGAGGTGATTTGTTGAATTCTTAATGCAAAAGATCCTCTCATTTTATAGACGAAGAAACAAAGCATGGATAACTTGCTCAAGATCATTTGGTTATTAAGTGGAGAACCTAAGGTTTGAATTCAGAAATTGTTTCCATACCATATTCTCCTAATGTCTCTGCTATACTTGCCTCTCCCCCACTAAGATATACGTTTGTTGAAAGCCAAACTTCAACAAAAACAGGTGGATCAGTAGTCTGGGCCAATCTGAGCTAATGAAGCAGGGTTTCTGGTGCATACGGGGTAGAAGTGGCAGGAAGAGGTAGAGTGCAGCAGCTGTGTGTGTGGAGGGCGGGGGTGCTCAGGTGTCTTCCTGGACCTGGCATGATTTGCTACCTGCACTGTGCCCAGTGTCTTTGTTGAAAGTAAATAGCACTCAAATCCACCCCACAGTCCAGATGGTCTGCTTGTGTCACCAGGGTGAGCCCTTCTTCATTCAGTGGCACAGCCAGGATTCTGATATAAACATCATTTTTTTTCTCACACTCTCCGGGCACTCTACTGGGGTCTGGGTATTCCATTTTAATCATGTCCTTATTGCTTTACGTAGGACAAAGCCTTTTATAATGAATAAAACAACCGAAAAGCTTTTTCCTCTTAAAAACTTCTGTGACTCACCAAATACAAAACCACAACCCAATAAAGCCATGATTAAAGTCTATGCAGAATAAATCTCTCAATGAATAGAGTTTCGCTTTCTGTTACCACAAGTCATCCAAGCCCTTTGATGTATGTTGGGCCCTCTTGCTCATAGACCTCGGTCCTATCATCACTCTCCCTGGCCAAGAATCTTATGTCTGTGATTGCTCAGTGGAGAAGACTTGGCTTACAGGAGGCAAAAGGAAGTCTTCCGGGAACACATGGAGAAAAATCAGGAAAATGGCCCCAGTGAAAGGTAAGCCCAGAAGAAGAAAATTAGCAGTAAACCCATAGCTTTTCCAGCTGGAATCCTTGCCTGAGCTGATTCCAGAGGCTTTTGCAATAAGCGAGCAAGGCAGGTATAGGGAGAGCTTTACCTACATTGTAGTCTTCTAGCTCTTGCTTTGTGTAGAGTCACATTGTAAAGTTAAAAACAAGAACAACAACAACACTTCAGTCTCTAAAGCAACACCTTTCCAGAGAAAGTGCTATTTGCCACCTGAGGCTACAGACCTGTGGCATCAGATCCGCAGATGTAAATTGAAGAGGTTCACTGGCTGATCTGAGCATGTGACTTTGGGTACACAGAGACAACATTTATTTAGATTTTATTGCTCTGAGCAACTATTAATTCAGCAAACTCACTGGCCATCTGGTCTGATAAACTTTAGACAGTTTGAATTCTTGGCAATATTTTTTCTAGCAAAGCTCCTCTTAGGGCAATCATAAGCCTCATTTTTATTGTGTTCATGATCTTTTCCCGAAAATAGTGATATTTTTATGTAATGGATAAAAGAGAGATTGTGATTATAGCAGTGACTGTTATGGACCCAGAATGGAGCCAGCTACAGAGAGAAGGAGCTGGTTATTTTTAAATGACATTCTTCAAATATGACAAACTGTAAATAAACTGTATATTGGCCTTTGAGGGTAAGAGCCCGAGGTGGAAACTCCACATATGGCCATCAGGAGGTCTGGAATGGGGCTTTCAAATGCTTCAAGTGACTCCTGACATGGTTTGGCTATGGGATCTAGCTACTTAAAGCTGAAGGAAGACAAACTTTTTGAGACTGATGGAAGCTACTTGTTTTACGCCTTGAACTGTGTGACATTTTTCATTTTTACAGCCATTGCTGATGGCCGTATCAAGTGTTATATAAACTGTCCCGGGTGCAATACAAACAACTCCTCTGGGAAGTTTCAGGACAGTCCAAATTGTCTGATGTGGAGGAGGATGACTTTTCATCCCTCATTATCAAGAAGAAGAAACCGAGGGTCAGAGAAGAGGAAACCTGCTCAGGTTTATTTTTTGTGTCAGGTCTCCACTGTGATGCTTTGTCTCTCACCAAGCAATTTCTTTTTCTACAAGCAGGATGAAGTCTAGTGCTATGTGGCAGATACCTGGCTCTCTTCCTGCCTCACCTGCTTATCCTCTCTCCTGTCTGCCTCCACCTGCAGCATCCTCTTGGGATGAGTTCCTGCTCTCTCTGGACTTGGCTGTAGCCTCTATCACATTCTTCCTGGTATAATATTAGTCCAACGGGTCCTTTTCTGACCTTTTCCCATCAAAGGAGTAGAACAGAGCTGACCTTGTGGAACACAGAGGAGGAGCTTAAGGCAAAAGTTGGATTCCTAAAGGTTGGTGCTATAGTCAGGGCTGCTTTGCCCAAAGCCAATTTAGACTCTAAGAACCAAAGAGATGAGCCTTGTAGTTCTTTAGGTGAGAACTGAGAAGCAGACCATGGCGAGGCCACGTGTGGTCCAGGATCTTTGTGTTCAAAGTGTGGTCCTTGGAGCAGCACCATGGTCATCGCTGGGGATTGTTAAAGAACCTCAGTCATGCACCCCTACTTCCTGAACCAGACACTCAAGTGATTCCGGTAGATAGAAGTTTGAGAACCACTTCCCTTGAGAATCCAGAGCAGAATCAGGGTCAGGGTGAGTGTCAGAGCTCACTCGGGATCAGGAACTCGAGATGGGGATGAGATGGGAGTGAGAGAGGTCAGGAACAAAGTTGGAAGTCAGGATGAGGATGTGTGGTGGGGACAGGTGATCACTGCCAAACCAGGGGTGCTTGAGGCTGCCTCCATGGGCTGGGGCCTGTGGCGTCTGGCTGTATCCAGACTGAATGCTAAAGGAAAGACCCAAGGCTCCATTGAGCTCCAGTGCAATGCCTGGAGGACAGGGGCCTATCCTCCTGTCTACTCTGGGCCTATCATGGAACCTTGGCCATTGCAGATGTGGGGTGTGCAGTCTCTGCTGAAGTGAATAGGCCCCCCACCCCGCCCCCAGCCTCTGCTTCAGTCACACAGCTTGGGAGGATTGCAGGGGAGAATTGACACTGAGACTGCCTTTCCCTTAGGAATCTCCTGGTGAGATAATGTGAGATAATGGCATTTTGGCATTTTCTTCAGCACAAAACAAAACACTGTGCTGGGTCAGAGGGGATTCAGCATCATGTCCCTTGAGAGTCAAGCAGTGCCCCTAAAGGCCTCCTGGGTGTCTAACTGTCAACATTCCATTTACACCAAAAGGAAAATGAACCTGCTGGTTTGAGCTGTGATCATCGAGAACTCAGTGCCCAGAGGCCAGCCCCAGAGCCTTGCACTTGGGGGAACCGTGGTTGCCAACCTCTGCAGGACCTCAGGAGTGAGCCTGCGCGCAGCAGCCTTCTCCTGGCAAGAGTTAACGCCAAGGTGCAGCTGCAGGAATGTGAAGGCTGGAGAGCCAGCTCGGGGGATTGCTATTGCAATCAGAAGACGGCCCGAGTCAGAGTTCCACAGCCCTTTGAAGGGATGCCAGCTCAGACACATGTTTCCAATTATCATATGCAATCTCGAGACAGTGTGCAAGTTGCACTTTCATTATGTCAAAGTGAAAGGAATGGTGAGGGTGAGATAAAGGAGGAGAGGCCACCAAGCCAGAGACTGTGCTTAGTGTGGCACCAAATGTTAGCCAAGGCACTGAACTAAACTCCAACACAAGTCCTCTCCTGGAGCCGGGGGTACATGCACCTACTGAGAGTCTGTTTTCATTCTTATTTGGGGGGAATTGAGGAAAGCCAACCGATACCACTGGAGGCGGCCCCATCTCCAAAAGATTTGACCGATTCTTTGGTTTTTGATCTGAACACAGACAAGATTTTGTGAGAATCACAGGGGACTTAAATGGTGTCTGTTGACACGATTTCAGGTTATTCAGGAATTTCCCCAAGATTTGTGTTTGAAGGAGAAGCTGGTTCCTTTGCCAGTTATTGCTCAGAATGAGGTGAGAGAACAGAGAGAGTTCTCTCTCTCCCATGCAGGGCTGGACTAGGCTTTAGGTTGGATTTTACCTTGTTTCAAATTCTGGACTAAAGTCCTGGCCTAGGTTAATAATTTCACTCAGTTTCTTTTTGCAAACACAGTTCAGAAGTTGTTTCCTTTAGGGTGTCTTCTCCGGCTTGCTCTTCCTGATTGCTTTTTATTACTGAAGTCATCATTGGGAATGTTTATGACTGATTTGTGTGTTGCTCTGTGTTTCCAGGTCAGCATGTGGTGTGGGTGAGTGTGAGTGTAGAAGGTGCTCTTCCTGTGTGCTCTTAGTTCTCACAGGCTATTCACAAACGAGAGTGCACATACATAATATCCTTGTGTATGGATGTATATTTGAATATTATGCTTATATATATGCATATGTGTATTTACATTTTTGGGAGTGGGTACTGGGGATTGAACTCAGGGGTGCTGGACCACTGAGCCACATCCCCAACCCTATTTTGTATGTTATTTAGAGACAGGGTCTCACCGAGTTGCTTAGGGCCTCACTTTTGCTGAGGCTGGCTTTGAATTTGTGATCCTCCTGCCTCAGTCTCCATAGCTGCTGGGATTACAGGCATGTGCCACCAAGCCAGCCTGGCTGTTTGCACGTTTCATATACAATAGTTTATGTGCGAAGCACTGGACTAAGTGCCATGCAAGACAACAAAGTAGGTTCTATTTTCTTCCACATTTCACATGTAAGAAAGATGAAGTGCAGAGAGATAAGTAACAGGTCAACATCTTTCAACCAAGCTAGCAGTGGGGCTGGGCTCTGACCTGGCAGTCTTAGCACGCTTTTCACCATGACCCCAACCTCTGATAGCAACTTGTGCCTCCTGTGCTGTGGCCTCAACCATTACCCTACTTATTGCTGACACTAGGCAGGTGCAGGGGTTAGGAGGCAAAGATGGAGAAAAAGGTGGGGAGTAAATTCTGTCTTAGCTGCCCTGAGATACTGATTGAATGCCCGCTGCATGTGTGACCCAGCCCAGGAGCTGAAGGGTCCCAGCTATAACAGATCCTTAGGCAACAGCCCTGGGTTGGAGGGTTCTCCTCAGGCTGCTGTTGTGGGATGGTCTGCCCAACTTACTTTTGGACTTGGGTCTCTAGAGCCAGCTCCACATGTCCAGGTGAAATTTGGGAAGGTCAGAGCTTTTAATTACAGACCCAAGTGAATTGCAGCATAACACATCCCACGTGCTAGACACGTGGGAATGCTCAGAGCCAATGGTTTATAAACTTGCCAAGGGCTGGGGGTGTAGCGTTCTGGCAGGGCTGCACACAAACACACAAGCATAGCCTTTCTGGCCACGTAAGATGGTCATTAGTTTTTGAGCCCAGAGGCTTGTTTGGAGCTAATCCATGCAAAGCGCTTAGGCCCACGCCTGCACATAGCAAGCTCTCAGTAAATGCTAATGGTCATTATTAGTAAAGGTCATTATTGCTCGTTACAGCGTGAACCTGATATAGCTGTAAAACTGTCTCTTTGTGAACCTCCTTGCCTTGTGAAAAACTGCTCCACCCTATTCCAATATCTTTTTAGAGTTTCTCAGCCAACTCTATTTTTCAGAACTAAAATGTATTACAAGCTTTTTCAGCGCTAGGTATTTATATATATTTATGTATATGATTCTCAGTTAATTATCTCTTGGCCTTCTGAGAAAAGCATGATAATTATCCCCATTTCACAGGTGAAGAAATTGAAACTCAGAGAAGTTAAGCGGCTAGCTTAAGGTGACACAGCCTACATAGGGATGGCTTGATTGTGTGACTCCAAAGTCCACGCTCTTAGTCATTAGACTTGATTGTCTAGAATCTAGATGGCCTCCCTGAGCCCAGAGTCAGGCAGGATTAGAAGCTGAAGAGCTGTTATTCTTGCTCTTGCCCTTCTGAGCCTGACTATGTCTTACCCATAGTCCGTGATGTCCACTGACTGGAGGGTTTCACTACCTGATGTATATATCCACCAATGAACAAATACCCAGTGAGGACCGAAGTGGTAGCTTCTTTCCTGAATCAATAAAGGTGTTCTTCAGTTTGGGATCAGTTACTTGGCCTGACATGTGCGTAGGACTTAACTGGTTTCTAATACAAGGTCTGGCTTCCTGCTCACAGCGCTGGGATAAGGAATAATTATTTGCATTTCACAGCTACAGGAACTGGGCTCAAACTGTGGCTTGCCAAAGTTTTGGAGATAGGAATGGGGGAGCTGGGCCTGGAACTCAGCTCTGTTGATGTCATCCCAGAGTTTGTTCCATCACACTGGGCTGTTTCCTCAACCACCAGGGTTGGCTGTTGACCTTGACTCTGAGGGGCCCAGTGCCTCCTACAGTTCCACTGGGACCTTTGGTAGGAAATGCTAAGGTCAATGCTGAGTCCAGGCTCACAGGCTCTTGAGAGTCTACACTTCCATTTGCCTCTGCTTCCCTTGTCTCTTTTCTCCCAGGAGCAAAGAACACTGGGCCCAGGTGGGACTGATCCTGCCGTCTGTCCTCCACTCCAGGTCCAGGCAGATCCTCCCTCCACAGTGCAAAAGACTTTCAGGAGGACCAGGCCTGTTTCACGGGAATAAAGCTGGCTGCTTGGTTGTTGCTGAAGACCTGGAGGCCGTGGTAGGCTTCTTTTAGGAGGGAGAGTGACTCTGGAGGAGGCTGGTGCTCCAGATGGGGGAGGGGAGGGCAGAGGGACAAACTTGAACATAACCTGGAGTCAAGGTCCTGAATCACTGTCATCTCCTGGAACCAGGAGCTTTGCTTCCCTCTGAGGCACATGAGCCTGGCTGGCAGGGCTGGACTATGCTGGATGATTCCTCTGGAGGAGGAAGTTGCCAGAGAAGGAAGAGATCTACTCTCACCTTCTGGCTTCTGGGGAACCCATGTAGAAACGTTTCAATGAGGCACATGAAGGAAAAGTATGGGGAGGTGCTGCTACTGCTTCTCTGTAGAGGAGAATGGGAGGTTTGGAGTTGTTTTCTCAACATGCTCAAGTGGCTGGGCCCTGACGACCCCAGTGGCAGGCCTCTGGGGGAAACTGGGGTGGGTCTGAAAGCCGGAGCTCCCCCCATATGAGGGGACAGAGGCCAAGCTGCGGACACCACCAGGCGCGGGGTTGTTTTTGGACCGCTCTGATTCTGCTCAGCCAAACTGATATCCCCCGTGCTGTGTGAAAACACTGACTCCCACGCTGGGACCCAGAGTGTCAGCCTACAATGAATTTTGCCTTCGGGGAAGCGGGTGGTGTTCCTGGGCTGAGGGGCCTCCTCTTACCAGCCAGGCAGGAGAGCAACTCACAGGGAAATGAGTGCCTCAGCCTCTGTCCTCCCTCAGAGATTTAGACCCTGAGTCCTCCTCTAGGCTGCCAGGGGGCAACAATGTTTTTCAGATGTCCCAAGAGTCTCGCTGTGCTGGGGGTAGCTCTGTCTCTGCTGGTGTAGCTGTTTATACATCTGACTGTCCTGCCTGGGAGCTGCCTGAATGCCTCCCTCACCACCTCTCTCCCCATCTCCAGGGCCCAAAAGGCCTGTCCAGCCCTAAGAGCAAGGGTCCCAGGACCTACTTGTGGAAGGGTCCCAGGACAATGCTGGTACCCAGTAAAACCCCTAGACACAGGTCAGTGGGAGGGCTCCCTTCCTGTGGCCTTTATCTGACCAAGTATCTCAGCACAGAATGTTCCAGTTGGTATTTCTTGAACATAAATCTTTATTCCAATTGCAGTAGCTTTGGGGGGTGGGGAAAGGGGCATATTTCATCATGCTTTTACCCTCATCAAATAGTTCTCGGGCCAAATCTCCCTGCATTTCCAATTGCCCTATTTGGATTGGGTTGGAGTTGGGCAGAGGAAATGAATACAACCATTTGCTTTTTTATCAGATGGGCAATTTGGACCTGTTCTTTTAACACCAGAGTAGGCATTTCTTTCTTGTAGGGAGAGGGGATGGATAAAGAATAAAATTTCTGTGCCAATATAAGTGCTCTGACTCGGGGAAAATTTGGCTTGTAAGGCTGGGTCGAGCCCTGCTCCAGGGTAGATTCCACAGTTTCTCTGAATTGCGCTTGAGATAGTGTTCACACTAAAAAAAAGAAAAAAAACCCACAAAAAAAACTACCCAGGTCATTGGGATATCTTGGAGGCAGGGGATACTGGTAAGGATGAGAGGACAACTCTTTCCCCCTCCTGCTCTGCCCTGCCTCTCCCCTTCCTCATAACCCCCTGTTCCCTTTTGCAGTTAGAAGGAGCAGAGAACCATTGTGTCCCACTGCCATGGCTCACCTCTCCCCTGCATCTTGCCTGGATTATCTTTATTGGTTCTTACTCCATTTATCTTTGTCTTTTCTCACCCCCACTCCCACACTTCTCTCCAGCTCTCATGGTCCCACCCACCTTTGGTCACTTGTGAAAATTATCCTATTAAGAATAAAATGCTTTCAAAAGATCTTCCCTGACAGGTCTCTGGCTTCCCTGTTTATAAGCTGATGTTGGGGCCCCTGGAAGTTGCTGCTGGGGCCGCTCGTGGGTGGCAAGTGTCGAAGGACCCTAATGCTTTCTTGGAGTAATGAAGTCTTTCGGCAGGAAGCCACTGTGGGATAAGCAAAGGAGCGGCCATCAGTGCTAAGGCAAACTTAACATGAAATCAGATCTACCGTGACAGGTCTCGGGAGATTATTTTGTTACAACTTTTCCAGATAGCAGATCTCCCCCTAAACATAAGCAGTCTCACAGGTCTTTGGTGGAAGTTTCCTCCTGTTTGCACAGTGAGACCCCCAGCACTGAGCCAGGGCCTCTCTGAGGTCGGGGGCAGCCCTGTGCTTAGCAGCGATCTGTCTCTGATGAGATGCCATTAACTTTCCCAAGTGAAGTAATCAAGACTCATGGATCCAGGCCGCGGGGCAGGTAATCCAAGGATTAGGTAGATTTGGCTCTGGAATGTAGAACAAAGTTGTACCCCAGCGGACTTCCCTTCCTAATCATGCCTGGTTTAGGCTAGTATCTGAAACCAGTGATCCTTGCCTGAAGCTGAAGTACTGGCTGCAGTGGTGGGGGCCATTTATGGTGGGCCTGAGAGGGGGTCAGGGTTGCTGGGGACAATTCACCCAGCATCTTCCAGAAAATTGCAGGAAAAATCCTATTGAGAAAAAGGACAAAAGGTGCCAGCCCACGGGATGCTTCAAAAATTTAATAAATAATGATTTTTAAAACTGTATAAACTATAAATTACCATGCAGTCCTTATAATTTAAAATAATTTACAGGTTGAGGTAGGGAGGGGCCCAGGGAGTGTGGAGGGGGCAGGTGGGGTGGGGGGCCGCAGGTGCTCAGCCTCTTCTCGCCGCCTTCCTGCTGAGCACACACACACAGGCCGTGTCGATCCGGATAAACCTCCAGGCGGCCTGCTTGTCATCGGTGGTCAGCGCCTTGACGAAGGTGTGAGTCGTGGTACAATACGAGTTCCAGTGCTTGGAGTCAATGCCCCTGCACCCGCTGTCAACGGGATTGGGGTCGCGGCACTTGGTCTCAAAAAAGTACTGTTTGAATACACTGTTGTTAATGTTCACCTCTCCCAGCACCGTCACCTCCTTGCCCTTGATGTCCGTGGCGGTGGTCTTATCTCCAACCCACACGCTGACGCTGTCGCACACGGAGAACTCCCCCATGTGGAAAACGGGGTGGGTGGATGAGCGCTTGCTCCTGTGAGTCCTGTTGAAGGAGGCAGCGCCATCGACCTGCAAGTCCAGATCCTGAGTGTCCGCAGAGGCGGGTGGCGGCTGGGTGCTGAACAGCACGCGGGGTGAACGCAGTCGCCTTTTCTTAAACAGTCTGGGGTCCACAGTGATGTTGCGGGTCTGCCCTGCCACCCGGGCAGCTATCGGCACAGCAGGGGCGCTGCGGGCTCTGCGGAGGGCTGTGTCAAGGGAATGCTGCAGTTTAGTCCAGTGAGCTTGCGGGATGGCGTCTCCTGCTGGGACATTGCTGTCTGTGTATGGTTCTGCCTGTATGCCGATCAAAAACGCTGTGATCAGAGTGTAGAACAACATGGACATTACGCTTTGCACCTGGAATGAAAATGACAGGAGGGTTATTCAATGGAGTAGTGCAGGTGTTGTGTGTCTCAGGGTCCCTCAGGGTTGACCTTCCAAGAGGATTGCAGGAGGCCTCACTTGGTGGTCTATGCATGAAGAGACCCTGGATCCCATCATTCAAATGGGGACACATTTGAGGGTGAAAAGGGATGCTGGCAATAATTACATGGAGGTGGCAGGCATAAACTCCGCTGACCCAGACAATCTGGATGTGTGGTTACCCTATTTTTGGAAGAGAAAAAGCCCCTGAAATCCTGCCCAGTAGCTTGGTGTGAGCGTGGGAATATCATTTTCAGATTCTGTTGAGCTCTCCAAATGCCAGCTTGAGGCAGTGGATTGCGGGAAGAACGGATGCTCATGTGTGCTAGGGAGGCGGGGCTGGGGGTAAATGTGACATGGATGTGACAGCACTGATCCTGCCAACAGCTTGATTCCCCTGGGAAAGCGCTGGGAGGTGCTGCTGGGGACAGGTCCTGAAGCCTCAGCACTGAGCTGTCAGTACCCTTCAGACAGCAGCACTGGGTCAGCTCTGAGATCTGGTAACTTGGAACCCTTATTATGAATCCATAAAGCGTCTTGTTTGGCAAAAGACTTGTGGCACTCTGGGGCCATCCTAGTCCATGCAGCCACCACCTCATGCATACAAACATGCTATTACTAATGGCTCCTCTTTAAGTGAGTGAGATTTTTAGGTTTTTATACATGTATACTTCTAATTTCACGTGAATTTGTGAGTCAGGTTAGGAACTACCGCCTTCCTCTCACATGTATGGAAAGTGATTCATAGAAAATCAACCAACAGGCCAAAATCATGGACTTTTGTTTGTGGACCAGAAATAAAACGCAAAATAGACCCCTTACTAAGCCAGTCTGCCCTTCCAGCCTCCATCCTGCCCTCTCTCCCTCCCTTTCTTTTGATTCTAAAACACCTCTTTTCTTTGTATTGCTTGTTCTTATGTGAGAGTAGACCAACCAGCATAAAACTATCTGTCCCCAAGAGGGCTCTAAGCTGCATGGCAGTTGCCTGCCAGTGACCCTGCCCATCCTCTCAAGTAATCGAGGAACAAGCTCTGCTCCTTGGGGGACCTTGGCCTTCTCCTCTTGAGTGCCTGTTCATACCTGTGGATATATAGCAAATGTCACCTTCTCTGTGAACTTCCCCAGGTCTTCTTGGTAGGATTAGAGGGATCCCCTATAGAGTATTCTCCAAATTTCCAAGTCTATCCTTTCTCCCATCTCTTTCTCTTACAGGTCATTTTGTTCCATACCCACTTTTCCAGCCTGGCACAGACACCACTTGCTCCTTGAAGCCTTCTCAGATCATACCAGTTGAAGGTGATCTCTTTCCACTCAGCATAGCCTATGAGCATGTGCCAGTGTGTGCATCCTCTCCTGCTAAATCAGTATAATAAAAAGAACTCTGCATTGGATCTGGGGTTAGAAAACTTTGTTTGGATATCCAGCTCAACTACTTGTTAGCAAGAAGAAAGCCACTTAATCCCTCTGAGCCCTCTGTTTCCTCGTTGATAAAAGGTGGACAATAAACACTATTTCCCAGGGTGGTGGTTAGGATTAAGTGTGTGCTCACAAAACATGTGTTAATTCTGAGTCATTTCCATCTTCCTGTGGCCATGGGCTTTATCTTCTTCAGCTCTTTGCTGGTTATTTACTCTTTGAACTCTCTCCAACCACAATTTTTCATAGCACATTGTTTTCGCTCTCAAACTTCCTTGGAGGCAATTATTTGGGCCTGTCTTCCCACTGATTGTGAGGTCCTGAAGGCCAGAGACATGTCACATCCACCTGTGCAGCTGGTTACCCCATTCCTTAGCATGCACCTCTCTTGTCTTCCCCAGCAGACTCTTCATGACCCTCTCCTGGTGGTGTGGATAATTGCTCACATATCTGGCTCCTTGACAGTGTTTTAAAACTGTGTGATTTGTACATCAAGCATTCCATGGCCATGTGCAGCACATGGTAGGTCTTCAAAAAAATACAACAGGGATAAAGGAGAAGGTGAATGGGGGTGGCCAGAGGAGCTCACCTTCGATTTTTTTTCCCACCATTGTCATGTTTTGTTCTCTTTAACTTTGTGCACAGGATTATGTCCTGTTTTCCCAATCTACTTCAAAGCAGTGAGTTCTTCCCCTCAATACTATGCTTTGGTTTAGCTCAAAATAGCTCTTTGGTGAGATACCAAGAAGAAAACCACTACATTCTTTTCTCTTTGGTTACTTTGAAGAATGTTTCATTTGCTCCAGTTCTTCAGCCAGCCAGGAGTAGGAGGGGCCACATCTGGGCTTTTGACCATCATCAGATCTGTTGGCCAATGATCTTGCTGATCAATGTCCAGCCAATTCTCATAGAATTGATTATTCAGTTGGCAGCTAATTCAAGCCTTTGACTTTTGCTTCTTTCATTTCTTCTTCTCAGAACATGCTATCTTTCATCAGGTGAATTAGGGGAGAAGAAACAAAACTGAAATTCATCCCTTTATATCCAAATTAGTAACACTTGCTAGAGTTTGGATAGGGAAATGAAGAAAAAATGGATTGAAGTTTAGGGTTTCAATGGAAGTAAGGGACATCTGCTCCTTGTTCCCCACTGCTACATTCTACAGTCTCCTTTGGTGAGCTCATTCCTTCCAAGGAATGAAGCTCATCTTTTTGTGCAGCTAAGGCCTGGACTTGGATCTGTGGTCCAATTGCTCCTTTGAAGTTAGTTCAGAACCTCTGGCTTTCTCAGGGCAACTCTGTGTGCAAGACCTCCAGAACAGAATCTTCATACTCACCATCTTCTTATCATCACCCATTTTCTTCCTCTGTATTCAACAGGAGCAGTCCCTTTTTGGACCACCTGATGACTTACAAAGTAATTCTGCAGTTTCTCCTTGGATCATCTTTCCCTCCAAAATGTTTTCTTCCATATTTTCCTTTTCCTGCCTTCAGCCACCCAGCTCCACAGCTCAGCTCATTCCAGACTCTGCTCTTTCCTCCCCACCCTCCACCTAGCCCTTTTGGTTCTGCCGTGGTAGCATTCCTGGGAACTGTCTTTTCCTTTCCATTCTCACCTCTGTGTCCCTGGTTCAAGTCATGGGGACTGTCTCCCATACAATGTCCTGGACCTTTATCTCTCTTCTTCCAATTCCTCTTACCCTGGCTTCCCCAAGTGGTTGCTTAAGGCACTTGCTCTGGTCCCATCACCCTGTTTAAAGAAGCTAGTGGTACACCTTTGTCTGGAGACCCAGAAGGGACTGGACTGCTCAACTTGGCCATCAGGCCCTGTCCCTTCTACTCCCCTCACACAGCTTGCATTCTAGGCCCATGAGCTCACACTCATGGGTGAGTCCTGGGGTGTGCTCACTCACCCCCAGAGTCAAAACGAAGTTTCAGGTTAGATTGAGGCTTTTGCCTTCCTGGTGCCATGAATCCAGATATATGGAAACATTCCAATATTTAATTGTTTTTACATCTGGCATCTCAGGTTTCTGAGCATCATGTAGATTCTTCTTTTTTGTAGATAAACATCTTTATTAGGAATCTAGGGGTTTTATTGTACATAGAATTAAATTATAGGTAGTACTTCAAACCAAGGAGCACATCAGGGAGCAAATTATTTCAAAAGAATCTAGTGCCTCCCTGAACGCATACAAAGACCTACAAACCAAACACCAACTGACTTCTCTCAGGGGTAAATGGAGAATCATGTTGATTTGATCCCAAAGTTTTTAAAATGCCCATGACTGAAATGTGAAGCCAAAGAGAACAAGCAAGCACAGGCACCTGTGTGTCTACCAGCCTCCACCAGGACAGGTGTGCCACCTGAGAACAGAATCTACTGTTCAGACTTTGAATTCTTAGAGACACATCTTTGAATGAAATAAGATATTAATTATCATTATCATAATGGGTATATTTGTCTAATTAACCATCACAACAGACCTGGGAAGTAAGCCATATTAGTCCCATTTTACAGATGAGGAAACAAGAAACAAAGATGCAGTAAGATTAAGTAATACGTTCACAGGTACACACTTGGTAGAGGAACTTAGGGCCAGGCCTGCCAGTGTCCCAGTCTGGAACTCTTCCCCACCCTTCCACTTCACTGGAAAGATGACCATGGGCCTTCCATCTCACAAGGTCACCTGCGCAGAGAGCCTGAGGAGTCGTGTGGAGGTTCTGACTGATGCCATCCAATTGAGGTCTTGTGTTCTGTTACTCTTGATATATTCCTGGAAGCCATGGGGCCAGCCTGAGGCATGAGGGGACTTCCTCTCCTGACAGGCTAGGAAGGTCACATTTGCAGTATTGCTAGGAACTGCTCCAGGCTCCTGCTGATCCTACCTCTGACCCCCTTCCTTCACCTGTGGCTCACTGTCCTGTCACTTGGGGCCTTCTCTCCTGGATGCTCCAGAGCTAGGCAGCTTAGGGAGGTAAATATGCTGCAGGCACTTACCTCAGTGTGGCCAGGATAGAAAGCTGCTCCCTTGGAAAAGCTGTTATTGGGCCCAGAAGCTGAGCTGACCTTGGGTCCAGCATGCCATCCAGCCCCCTGGACTGCACAACCATGGGCCAGAACTCTGTGGAGAAGGAGAGCTGACATGAGACAGGTTCCTTACCACATTCCCCAGCAGAGGGATGGATACCTGTGCCCAAGTAGGGGGAGAGATGTGCCAAGGGGACAAGTTCTATTTCCCTGAGTTCTAGGATTTTACCAGTTCAGACCCAAGGATGAAGCAAGAGTATAGATACCAAGTTTGCCAGGGGCCTGCAAAGGCACCTGCCTCTCACTCTTGTGCCAAAGCTCTTGGGTTCAGCCTGGACATAGCCCATGGCTGATCTTACACTTTGTGTAGGTACTTCCAGGCCCACAGCAGACCCCAAATCAAAATGGAAATTGTTCTGTACATTGCGTATGCACAGATGCAGTATACCCAACTCTGGACCAGTCTAAGTATGATATGACAAATCAGAAGAAGTTCTTGCTTTGACGAAAATGCAGATGAGCAACAGTGGCAAATAAGACAACCTGACCATTTCATACATAAACCTGAGTTCATACAGAACTAAGACATGAATTGCAGAACACCATGTTGAAATACAAATCGCAGGAGTTGGAAGCTATGGAGGGGACATGATGAGAAAAAAATTCTATTCCACTTTAGCTAATAGTTTCTAGAAATAATAGAAGCCTTCTGTTCTCCTTTCACTCTGTAAACCTGGTGTATGTAGGTGCTTCATTTGTTCAATATTTCCTGAGCACCTACTCTGTAGTAAGCACTGTTCTTGGTGCTGGGAACATAGCAAATGAAAGCCTCTACACTCATGGAGCTTATAGACTTGTCTAAATAAATATGTTCTGATTCTGCAGATCCTGAAAGAAATAAGCAGGGTATGATGGAAGAGGCAGGTATATCCAGGGGCCACCATAGACACAGCACTCATTGAAGAGTTTTCTGGAAGTGGTCTTCAAGTCGAGAACTGAAGGATGCATAGGAGTGGGGGAGAGAGCATTCCAGGCAGAAAGAATAGCAAGTTCAAAGGCTCTGCGGTGGAGATAAGGTGAAATAAGGGAGCATGAAGGGAAGAGATGTAGGAGATGAGTTGGACAGGTAGAAAAAGCCAGGTCTGCAGGAACGCAGCCAGGAGCCATGGTTGTATCCTCAGGCAGTGAGAAGGGATGAGGGCATTATGCAGGAGAGCAACGTGGTGTATTTTACAAATAAATGAATGATTATTTTTATCACAGAATTTGTTGAAGAGAAAGTTCTAGAATGATGTCTTTATCCTTCCTGTCTGTGGTCTCTTTACAACTATAAAACATCTTCTTCCCATCTGTCTAGTTCCAGTGTGGAACTTCTATTCCTTCAAGGTCCTCTCATCTTATGCTGTGGAAGCAAATGCTACAGAGACCTTCAAGGCTCTCCAGATCCCTAACCACAAAGAGGAACCAAAGGCAGGGGAGGTAGGAGGAGCCCCTGAGGCAGTTTTCCTTGCTCCTGGAAATCATGAAATTAAGGTCTGGGATGTTGCATTCCTCTTCTTTTCCTGCCCTGCTCAAAATATCTCCCCCCCACCCTCAATTGGGATTCAGGCCTATGGATAAAAACTTAAATACCCTTTTAAAAAGTCAGATTCTGTGTTATAACCATTTTCATGCTCTTTTAGGGTTAGACTTAGTCCAGGAGAGGAAGGATGTTTCATCCACTCGGGTGAGATGTGGGCATTTATCTTGTTCCTTTCATAGGAAGGGGAATCCCATCTATTCCACAGATGCTACATCTGGGTGTCTGGTTAAATCTTACAGGTGGCAAGGCTGGAAGCCACAGTCTTGCATCCTGATCCAGTTCCCTTGGATTCTTGAATGAGTCACTTGGCATCTTTAAGCATCCCTGAGTTTCCTCCTCTGCAGTCCAAGGAGCTGGCAGGGATGACAACCTCCGTTCCTGATTGTGATTCTTTGACAGTTGATGTTTTCTAATCTGCATCCTCATTGGATGAATAAAGAATGCTTTTCTCCATCTAAGTATTGGGATTCATTTATGTCATTAATTAAACACTAACATTTGGAGGTCCTGTGTTAGTCACTGTGCTTAGCACTGGGGACATAAAGAAAATGATGTAATCCATGGATGAAGAAAGGCAAGCACAAGAACAAGCATTTAAAGCCCACTGTGATGAGGATTTTGTGGATGTCACAAACTCCTAGGCAGATCTGCCTTCCTGGGACAACCACAGCAGCTTCTTAGCTCTCTATCTGTACCTCTGGCGCAAGCCACCTGGCATGGGCCATGGTTCCTGCCACTGTCACTTGGGTACCTGACTGCTCTATTTGAGTCTCTGTCCAGCTCTCCAATGCCCTTTGGTCTTCTCTCATTCACTGTGGGTGTGAGTTGTTTGCTATTGGAGAGAGAAATTCCCTGCCTGGAATACTGACACACCAAGTGATTTTCAAAGATCTTATTATTATTTTTAGTTTCATGCTAGTGAAGGTTGAGGCTCTAAAATTAAATCCAATTTAAATATTAGCAATTTCTAATGTGAATATGCCAGGAACAAACAACCGAAATGAGTATCTATTTTTAAAACCTTGTCTGTTCTCATGGAGTAATCACTTAAGAAATCAGATGGCACTCACACTCGTGATAAATGCATGGAAATGAATCCCAGTTCATCTCAAGACCATCTCCAGTTCCTTTTTATAGGACCCAAAGGAATACTATTAAAGTCTGTGTAACTCTTCTAGAACCTGGTCAGTCCTGGGTCCCATGCTTGAAAGCAATGGTTCTAAGTCTGGCCCATAGTGACACCATAGTATCTTGGAAGAAATGCAAATGCTTTGGGCTCTGTCACAGACACACTGAATCAAACACTTGGGGAGTGAAACGAGACAACTGTGGTTTAACAAGCCCTGCAGATGACTCTGATGTACACTTAAAAACCATTGCTTTAGGGGATTGACACTGGCCTTCCTCCAACTCAACCTCCCGTGGGGTGAGGTATCCAAGGCAAAGAGTCTGATCCAGACTTGGTCAGTCTACTGCTGTGTACTGTACCTTTCCATGGGACAGTCAAAGGCTCCTTTCCCCATCTAAACCATATTCTGGGGACCCATCAGCCCAGAACCCCTGTCCAACCTGTCCTGAGCCTGCTGTATTGGAGGGAAGGAGGGTTCTTTTGAAGACCTCTGAGAATAAGACTCTTTCTATAGCTCTCTGTTGACCATTGCCTCAGTCTCCCCTTCATTTTCTCAATGATATTTTGGACTGAGAATTAAATGACAAATTATTGAAAATCCAATATGTCGTTGAAGGAGTTCAAGGAAACTGCTTCTGCTGAGAGATTATTGAGGAGTGATGGCATGAACTGAAGCTATTTAAATCTGCTAAATCTGCCAATCAGCCTCATCCTGAGTCCTTTGTGCTCTACTTTGGTGGAAGATTTTATTTATGTCCCTGGCTCCCACTTTCTGCACTTCCCCAATCCTCTACAGCAGTGGCCGTCAACCCTGGCCACACATTGAACCCTTCAGGGGAGCTGTACAAACTCTGGCTGCCTGGGTGCCTCCCCTGGTGAGCCTGATTTCATGGGTCTGCAGTGCTGCCTGGGATTAGGATTTCATAATGTAAAGCTAGCTTTGAGACTCAGTGCTGCACAGGATAAAGAGGACACTTGGCCTTGGCTTTGATAAGCTGCTAGTAATTAGGAGAAATTATTAAGAAATTAACATATTTCAGAAAATTCGAAGTGCAGATGTGGTCACATTGTGAGCAATAGGAAGGTCTGAGAGTATAGCTTGCAGACTCAAGGAGTGTTTCCCTGTCTCTGTTATGCCCTTCCCCTATTGTCTAGGTATCATTGACATTTGTGAATTAAGTTTTCTTTTTACTCCTTTATTGGCTTAGTCTTAAGCCCAAGGACTATTGAATAGCAAAGATTTGTGGGCGTGCTTGACCCAAAAGCCCTCTTGGATCATGCATTGCATTTGTTTCCACAAAGCAATGGCTAGTCCTGGAGCAGCTTACACTCCATCAAAGTGCCAGGTCAGTAGCCGCCCCTCTCTCCTAGTTTCCACCTGGTAGAGTTCTATGAGTTGGGAAAACTCACTTGGAATGTCAGGCATTAAGATCACGTTGTTGAGAATGTCATTAATTTTTGGTGGTATTGCTGTGATTGGCATGGCTGTAACCATTCCCCTTTATTTTCTCCTCTGTCTGTGAGTTCTTACTCTGAGCCTGCACACAAAGGGAAAAGTAATTTGAAGTCTTTTGTGTTTCAAGTCTGTTTTCCTAATTTTTAGCCTAATCAGAAGTTTTCTAGTATGGAATATGACTGTGAGTTTTGCTGACTAGCTTTTTTTTTTTTTTTTTTTTAAATCAATTTTGGCCACTGTGAGATGATTTGATGTGTTTTAACTGTTTAGTGGTTTTGGCATATCCAATAGGAAAATAGTGCATCTGGCACCAAGGATTCAGGAAGAAATAAAGGTTCGGCAAAACTGTTATTCTTTTTTGACTGAATGTTTCAGTGCTGACAATTCTAAAGTGCCTGTCACATTCCTTGAAAAGAAATGGCTTGGGCTGGGGATATAGCTCAGTTGGTAGAGTGCTTGCCTTGTATGCACAAGGCCCTGGGTTCAATCCCAGCACCACAAAAAAAAAAAAAAAAAAAAAGAAAAAAAGAAAAGGAAAGAAATGGCTCTATAACTCTGGGAGATTCTGGGGGAAATTATAAACCCTTCTTAGCATTTCCCCTAGAGTCAGGCAGCTCAAGGAAGAAGCCACTGTGGTTGGCTGACCTTGAGCTTTAGAATGAGAGTGTCTGCTGTCAATGTGAGTGGCCTTCTGTTATGTGTGGCTGGCCACCATCTGCAAGGTGCTTACCTGCCTGGGGTAATTCATGAGCTCTGTAGTGGCCAACACCACAGAGAGGTTTTCAAAGTGTGGGTAATTACAAGGACATTAATGTAGTAGAAGATATCTAAACATGAAGCAGCCATCCGTAATAGTTGAGGGCAGAATATTTTTGCAAGAATGTACTGCTAAATAACAGCCCCTGTAGTGCAACCCATCAGTACTACTAATGATATATCTATAATCTACATTTGAGTGCCAAAAATAATCCAATAGTTTTTCAAACTTTTCTGTGACCCTAAGAAAACATAGCTTTGGTTCCAACTGGCTGATCTTTAAACCACAAGAAAAAGATCTATTTCAGCTATGCTTTGGTCTTTCCTGGTCTGTTGTTCCCATGCTTGGAGCTAAGAACAGACAGCAATACTTGGGAACAAAGGGGACTTTCAGGTTGGCTGGAGTCAAAGTTTACATTTGATAATAACAGCCCCTATGGAGGGCTGCAGCCCATGGCAGATCTTGGATGGCTACCTGGGACCGAAGACATGAATGAGAACAAAACAGTGCCAGCCAATGTTACTCAGATCCAAGCCCTTTATTCTATTTGCTTTGTAGGATTACATGTCCTCAGCCCTTCTTGAGCTAGCCTTTTCCTCTCAGTGTGTGGTATGTTTTCCAAGCAATAGGTCAAGAAATGTTACAACACATAAGTCTATAATGCAATTCAGATGTAACTTCAGAAATTAAGACAAGCTAAAGATTCATATCCCTGAAAAAGACCAGAAAAAATCCTGGCTTACCAGACACACCAGGTCCTAGAGCTTTCAAAAAGGCAGACAGCCCATCTTTCAATTAAGTAAGGATAAAGGATGAGCTAAGGGACTTGAATGTAGGGATTCCAGGAAAAAGCTACCCTTATTCATTAAAGGATCCACGAGAAGAGGCCATCTCTGTTTGAGCAGCTGGACTTCAGTTCACTGTATAAATTGCTGCACCATGATCTCCCTGCATCCAAGAAAACATGGCTCACAAGAAACTAGCACCAAGCATATCACAGTGGACACATAGGACACCTTCCCACTCCACACAGCTCTGGAGTGACAGCTGCCACAGAATCTTGATCTCTCTTACTTTTCTGCACTGACATTTCCTGGCTTGTCTGCTGATTTCACACCCATAAAATCTGACTCAAGGCATGAAAGAGATAACTCAGCTCAACTTTGCCCAGGCATGCAGCACATGAAAATCCTAGGTAACCTGAGGCTATGATAAGAGCTGGAAATGAAGAATTTATTTCCATGTGTGTTTGTGAGGGGGCTTTGTGCTGTTTCAGTGTATGGCTTTAACCATCCCAGTCCCAAATGGGGAATGTAGGAATGCCATCAGCATGGTTAATGATAATGATGGGCTCTGGACAGGCATTTATGAGCTTATGTTAAGGAGTTTCATTAACTCTCTCATTATCTCAGTTGGAAAGTGTTAGGGCAGTGCAAGGCGACTGGATGCGGGCAGCGCATCTAGCAGCCTCCGCATATGCAGAGAAACAATGTAACCTGCGCATACCCAAAGAAGTAACCAATCAGGCGCTGACAAACAACTCCAGCCAATCCCAGGATGACATGAACTTCTTGAGCTTCCCCTCCCCCACCCCAGGGTTAGAAAAACCCAGCCGCATAGAGGCCAGTGCGACTTCTCCCGCCCAGCACCCTGCTGGACTGGTGAACCTCGCCCAAGAGCGTCCACCAGTAAAGTTTGTTTTTGATTTACGTCTGGCCTGTCTGTTCTCCTGTTACCATCGTCTGATCAGTTTACCCCAGCCTGATCTTACATTTGGTGCCGAAACCCGGGAGGGTCCTCAGACCTCCCCCTTCGGGGGTTGAGGTCCACCCTTTTCCTCTGAGGAACCAGGAGATTCCTGCGCTGCTGTTTCTCTACATTGGCCAACAGAAGTGGGGTAAGTTCCCTTGCCTTTCCCTTGGCCTTCCAGTTGCACTCTCCATGACATCATTCTTTCTTCTATGCTCACCACAGAGGAACGGCCCGCATCCAGCAGGCGGCACAAGATCATGCTGACCAAGTCCGCCTAAGGGACATAACCCTACCCACAGGGGCAGCAGCAGTCCCAACAACCGAACCTGGTTGGGACTACCAAGAACACCAACAGGGTTGCAGCCATAGTGCCCGTATGATCCAATACCTCATAGCAGGTGTGCAGGCAGTGTCCAACAAAGTGGTTAACTTTGATAAGTTGAGGGAAATTACCCAGGATCCTGATGAAAATCTGGCTTTATTTCTTAACCGCCTTACAGAAGCCCTCACTAGATACACTAAACTGGACCCTGAGT
>JAJEJO010002616.1:199636-254494 GCA_020662805.1 Glaucomys volans
GGGGGTATGACCAGTCAGATGATCCCTTCACTTGAGCTGTTGGGATTCACGGAAGACTGAAGGAGCCCAGACTTGAAGACCCCCAGCACCCTCACCGAGCCCAGGGTAACGCTCCAGATAGCGGGTTAGTCCATAACTTTCCTTATGGACACGGGGGCTACCTATTCTGTTTTGCCTGCCTACTCAGGACCTTTGTTTCCTTCCCAGATCTCTGTTATGGGTATTGATGGGAAACCTTCCTTCCCAAAAAAGACAGCAAAATTAGCCTGTACCCTAGAGGGACACCCTTTTACACACTCTTTCCTGGTTATCCCCTCCTGCCCAGTTCCCCTGCTGGGCAGGGACGTTCTTCACCTCCTTGGGGCTACCCTACAACTTCTCCCCAGGGATCCTACTGCACACCTCCTCCTACCTCTGATCCTTACACTCTCTGGCCCTCCTACACCACCTACTCTACCGCTGCCCCCAGACATAGTCGACCCCCAAATCTGGGACACCTCCAAGCCAATCATAGCTTCCCACCACAAACCAGTCCTTATCCAACTGAAGCCTCAAACTAAATTTCCTTCTCATCCTCAGTTTCCTATTTCCTGTACTCACAGAGAAGGACTTAAACCCATCATAGACTGGTTGCTTAACCAGAGACTCCTCATCGCTACTGACTCCCCCTGCATCTATCCAGTCTGATAACTATCCAGCCTTTACCTCTCAGGCTGTCCAACTGGTCTCTGAATGCCTCAGCATCTCCTGGAAGCTTCACATCCCATACCAACCCCAGTCCTGGGCTCCTGAGGGAACACGCAGACCCCTGCCTTCCTGTGGCATCCTCAGCCTTATCTCCAGCCAAACCACAAACCGACTCAGCCACTACCCCTCTTCAACCGGGTGACGCAGTTTTGCTCTGGGAATTACACCCCCAGTCACTGCAACCTCCCTGGAGTGGACCTCATACGGTAATACCACTCCCACAGCGGCTAAACTTTTGGGCCACCTGCCCTGGTACCATGTCTTCTGCCTTAAAAAAGCACCCTTTCCAGAAACCCAGCCTGGACTTCCACTGTACTGGGGCCACCAAACTCAAAATTTCTCGCCAACCCTCTATTTCTACTACTACTACTTGCTAAAGTCTCTCAGGTATCTAGTTCAATCTATAGGTGGCGTTTCTACATTCAAGAAACATGGGAGCAGGATGGTGCCACCCACTCTCAGTTTGTCGGTCAAGGTGATTGCCCTGATATTGGCTGCAATCAGACAGTCACCCTTCACTTTATTCTCATATAATTATATTTTGTAATATTCCCAATCTTCTAGTGTTTCTCTTTTTAGGGTTTCTTTGACTATGACAACATGAGCAATAGAAAAATTCTGCACTGGGGAAACTGACTCCAGAGCTAACAAGAGACCTACAGAGTACATTTGTCTGCAGAGACCCAGAACATTATGGGATGGGTAATAAGAAATTCCAGGGATGAGGGCGGACAGTTTTCCACACTCAGTCACCACATATGTACACACATACACGCACACACACACCCTGAACCTGTCACTCATTCTGTTGCTTCTAAAGAGGAACTGTTTTCATGATTAAGATTCAGAAAAGTACAAACTAATTTATTTTAAAATTCTTATAACCATGTTGTATAATCATACAACTATTAGAGCTGTAATAGGCCCCTAATAGCTGCTTTTCCTGACCAAGGTCCTGAGACTTGGAGCTAGTTACCTCTTATCAGCTGTGTGACCCTTAGCAAATGACTTGACCTCTCTGCACCTCAGTGTCTCCTCTCAAATCTGAATAATTACACCATTCACACTGGTTTATTGAGAGGCTTAAATAGAAGGAGCATTTAGACCAGTGTCCAGCACCCAGTTGGTACTACATAAATGTTAGTTATTCTTATTAATATTATTAAAGACATGCAGCCAATATGAGGCAGTGAGTTACTGGTATCCGTGGGTACAGAAGGGAAAATGATGCCTCAAGTCCACCCCAGGCCCCATCTGGCCCTCTCCAGCAGGAAGGAATCACGGCTTCGTGTCCCGTGGTGACTAGAACGACTGGCCACGCGCATGCTCAGTGGGACTCAGCAACTGCAGAACGCTCAGTCTGCAGCTGCAGGACGATTATCTGCAATCATTTGCCAACAAAGATGCTGAGTAACAAACTGAAGCACTTGCTTTTGAGATGATCCGTTTTCTCAGCCACGTCGCAGTCAGGAGGAGGAAGCTGCTCCAGCTATGGCTGCGGTTTGCTCAGCTCCGTGATCTTTAGCTACCACTCAGATATACCAGTCACTGTAACGTGAACTGTGTCTTTGCTTGGGATAATTGCTGCCTCCCAGGAAAAGTGAGTCACAAGGAGAATAAGATGTGGAGGGTATCCTCATGGTCAAACTGATGTTCAGTCACCCAGGGACTTGATACAAATTTAGGCTCCTGCTGGATTATTAATTTACTGAGGTTTTAGGTGTATTTTATACACACACACACACACACACACACATGGGTCTGTCCTAGAGTAGGCATTTAATGAATTTTTATTGAACAGAATTGAAAATGCTTTATGCAATTGTGCCAGTTTATTCAACTGTTGTAAATCATTATATCTGAAATATAAGAGGTTCCAATTCACACACCTGGATAGCAGGATAAGCCTCCTTTTACTTTGGTGCTGTGGGGTTGTACTTAAGCAGGAAAATACCACATTATTGGATTGACAGGTATGCTGCTGAGGAACCAAGATCCAGGCCCTCATTCTGCTTTCTTTACAAGCACTGAAAAGTGTACACAGGTGTTGTGCAAAACAAATCCCTCCTTTTTCCAGCTTGCTTATTTTTCCTGTCCATAATGATTTGGAGAAGGCTGTGCTCCCACCCGGCCGCTGGTTACGTTGCACAATCCACTGGGATGGCAATCACCTCATTGTTTAGTTACAAGCCACAAGAAGATAAAAAAGAAAGAAACACAGCACACACATTCAGAATGAGGGTGGAGGCTGCACAATGATAATGAAAACCATTTGTTAGCATTTCACTCCTTTCCTTGTGAATCAGCCGAGTTCCTGGCACCAGGCCCCATCTATGAAGGGATCTGCACTTCAAAGGCCTTCTAGGGACTTGTTCTGCCATTTCTCCTCTCAAGAGTATCACCCTTTGTCCTTGGGAAGGTGGGCAATTGACTGTCCAGCTCCCTCTGAGCCCAGTCACTGTGTCAGTCTTCAGCTCTCATCTTTGGTTCTAGAGATTGTTTGATGGCCTGAGTTATCATTATTATTATTAACATTATTTTGTGTGTTGGGAACTGAACCCAGAACCTTGTGCATGCCAGGTGAGCACTGTACTACTGAACCGTGCCCTCACATCTTTTTAATTTTTGTCTGAGATAGGGTCTTGCTAAGTTGCCCAGGCAGGCCTTGAACTTGCTATTCTCCTGCCTCAGCTTCCTGAGTCACTGGGAGTACAGGCATGTGCCACCCTGTCCAGCTGGCCTCACTTATCTGTAAGCTCTGCCTAACCCAGAGTTTTTGGTTAGTGTGTGTAAGAAGGCCCTTGCTGTCTCCATGCATCATGTCCATCTACTTGTGTCCAGGACTTTTAGCTCCTGCTTTCTTTTGGACTATTGCTGTTTTTCCTTCTTTCCACAGAACTGTTTTTCATATTCCAAAATATAAATTAAAACTTTTTGAGGACTGGAAAGCAAAACCAAATGAAAACAAAAATAAAACAATCAAAACCCTAAAACTTTACAACCAGTAGAATAGTGTATATCCACCAAAAAAGCATGTTTGTTTTGCTGGCGTTGTCCCCGAGAGGAAGCACCCCAAAAGGCATATGCAGTAGTAATGGGCAGAGAACAGCGCCCAATGTTCTCTGCACTTGTGCTCAAGTCCTAAGACCTGTGTCCTTCTCCTCTCTTTTCCCACTTCTCAAATCTTTATGGCATGTATACAAGTCTCTCATTTAGATCCAAAGAGCACGGCACCATTATTTCCCACAATCACCACCACTCCTATCATCACCACCACTGCAGCCATCACCAAGCTCATCACCAGCCTGACATTACTGCCACCATCATCCTGGTGCTTCCTCATCACTTCCATCCAATCACCATCGATCGCCAGCACCAGCATGGCCACTTACACCATTTCACCATCAGTATTACCACCAACACCATCAAAACCATCTCCACCATCAGTATCATCACCACCTTGTCCAAAAAGTTAAAGAAACTTTTGGAGCCACTGAGGTCTGACCACTGTTGCCCATGGCTTCCTCTTCAGCCACCAGTAAAATCACCAGAGGCAGAAGAGAGCCAAGCTGGAGGTCATGTAGTCTCTTCTAGAGTAGTTCAATGAATTGTTTAAGTCCATATAAATCCCAACTGAGTGGTGAATAGAGCTAGGTGTAGACAAACTTTCATGATTTCCTATATATTCCATCATATTATTTTCCAGCGTCATTCTGCAAGGTAATTCTTTCTTTCTTTCTCCTGATATTTTTGTTTTGTTAATACTGTATTTTTAATGGAAATACATAATGTTGATGATGACACTTTTCGATTTAGACCTTGATAATTCTTAGAATTATCTCAAAAGATTAAAATTCATAACTGTCACAAAGACATTTATAATAGATACATGCCCACACATACATTAAAAAGCAAATAAAGAATTACATACCTTGACCCTCCAAAGTGAGGCAGGTTCTTCCATTTGCCTAATGTAATCTATTAAACATAAGTACATGATTTTTTGCAGACCATTTTGAGTTTTTCCATTTCTTCATATCTGAAGACAAGAGGACTTTGTGCTTAGGGCTTTGCAGAGAGGGACAACTCTCCTTGATGACTCCTTTCAGCCTCCAGAATATCCAGTCCCATGGCAGTGATTGGCTCGCACTTGTCAGAGGGGAAGTCCCTGAGAGTTAAAGGCCAGGCTCTAAGTATGACTCTCTCCTGGTCCTCTTACCCCAGAGGGAGAAGTGGTCAGCCAGCTGTCCCAGGAGGGCGCCTGTCCGACTTACTTCTTTCTGCCACTTGTTCAGACTGAGTAGGTTGCTCCTGCCTTCTGGGCTACTAGGGTGAGTATACAAAAACTGAGTTTGAATTTGGGCTTGTGGGAAGAAAGCACAGGGATGGGATAGAAGTCTCCAGAAGAGTTCCCTTAGGCCTATGGTTTAATTGATAAGGATAGAGTTACTGGCATTTTAGGTGTAAAATTAAGGGTAATGGAATGTGATGTGTTAAAATACGTTCAACGTTTCACCAGCATAAAATGTGGGCAAGAAGTCAAAACAACTACTACCGCTAATAATTTAAAAAATATGCCAGACATTATACTAAAGGCTTTCTATATACTGTCTTTTAAAATGCTTGTTAAAAACCTCCTGAGGTGAGTATTATTTCTATTTTACAAAAGTCTGAGTTTGCATGGCCTAGTGGATGAGGCATAATGGCAAGAGCCCAGAGCTCTAGCTCTGTGATCTGTTCCTGCCCTACTCTGAAGGTTCACACATCTAACCAATTCAAAGGACTAACAGTTTTGCTCTTTGGGTTTTGAACTGAGTATCAATTTTTGCTTCTATGACAAGGATAACATATAGGTGGGATTCTGCATATTTTATATTCTTGAATTTACCTAATTGCTTTAAAAAATCTCTACTGCAGATTTTCTAGTCTACAAAATACCTTGACTGCTCCACTTATCAGTCATGAATCTTTCCTTGTTTAAAACCACAAGGGAGCTCAGACACTTTGTTTCCTCCTCATCAAAATACTCCACCTACCTAGAAGCAGTTTTGGGAGGACCCACTATTTTGATGGAAATGTAGTTATAGAAGGCAGAGGCTTAGAAATACTCAGTTGCTCGTTACTGGTCAATTTATAGAAATTAGAATGTGGCTATTCCATTTACTCTCGTACATTTTCTGGATAAGATCCTATTTCTGAGATCTTGAAGAAAAACCACGAGCAAGTCAGGAGCTATTCACTCAGGGCTGGGGATGTGACTCTATTGGTTGGCCTTTTGGGTGTGAAGACAAAGCCAGAGGCTGATGGAGCCAAGTGTTGTCTGTTAATATTTCCATTCATGGACATGCAATAGCAAACCATCTCATACATTTACAGGAAAGCATTGAATATAATATCTTTGTTGAACTTAATCAGAACCAGAGTAGAATTCCAGGCGACAAGAATAGAAACTTACTCTAATGATTTCATTTTTAGTCCAAAACATACAGTGTTTTCTCTGCTTGCTCTGTTTGTCACTTTCTAAAACAAGAAAACGCCAAGCAATGACTTGGGTTTGAGGGGCGAGTGGAAAGCAAAAACACTGAACAGAAATGTAAACAGATCAAGTGGTGGATGGACTTTTGGTGGTGGGTTTAATTTGTGAATTGTTGACTTCTCCAAATCTGCATGAATTTATCAGGATTTAATTGTTCAGGCTTCACAATCTCAGTTGCGAGTGCATCATGTATAGAAGTAAAGAAGTAAGTCACAAGGCAAAGAAGGAGGTTGTGTTTATATATATATATATATATGTAAAACATAGAGGCTACCTAGCCAGAAGGAAAATATCTTCTGATTTGCCATATTGAATTGAGTAGTTGCTTTAATGGTAGGACTCATGCAGCTGGGTGCACAGCAGATGGTGATTGTCACTACAAGCCCTGGTGTAAAAATCTGGAAGTTCCTCTAGCCCACCAGTCTGTTGTCTCTAGAAACTCTTTAAAGGAGTTCAGTCACTGTCTTGTTTTAGATTCTCCAGAATAGTGAGTATCAAGGTGAAGAATCCAAAAAGGGCTCCATACCAGTGAGCAATGTCTGTCACCTACAGGGTAACAGTGACATTTTGGCAGACACATCAGAAGGGCACACACTGGCTATTAATTATGCCACTTGGCTCAGTCCCCACCTGGCACCATGGGGAATCTGACTAATGCTGGCACTGACATTGGCTATGGTCCTGGTGTTGGATCTGCTGATTCCAATTAGGGACCAGGCTGGGGCTAAGCTCAGGTCAGGACATAGGCAGGAATGCCTATCGCATTTCCCATCAGTTTGAAGCTTGATGAGTATTATACCAGGAATGGGTGAGTCCTGATCGGAGGAATCAGAACAACCCAACGCTTGCAGGCATTGGGAGAAACTAGTGAACTGGGATTTGCTCTACCCTTAGGAGACCTGATGTCATCATAGAGGCACATTGAGCAAGTAGGAAGAGGAACATGGAGTTACAGTAAGAAGAAACTTAGAGAGGAGGACAATGGGAGAAAGAGGGCAAGGACAGTAGATAAGAGAGACAGAGGACAAAAAAAAAAACCAATAGAGGGGAGTGGGAAAAACACAAGGGGGGCAGAGAAGGAGATCCACAGGCGAGGGAGCCATAGCAGCAGGAGGGAAGGCAGCCCAAGAGAAGGAGACAGACTGAAAAAAGGATTCTGAAGATGACCTCAACCCCAGCTTTGATGAGAGGAAGAAATCACTGCACAAATCACAACCAGGCCCACAGTCTTTAGCCAGGACTGGTGAGCTATGCTTCCTGAATTTCCCCAGAGAAAAAGCCCAAGCTGTAGGTAATCTTGGTCATTTAAAATAAGCAACAACTCCACCAAAGGACCCCAAATTTCATTGCACTGGCTTCTGGTAACCTTACAAGACAATCCTGATGATGTTTCAATTAGTGATCTATTAGAATACGGTTAGAAAAATTCCAAATCTGCACCCAAACCCAATGATAACATTGCCTTGGCAGAACGATATGGTGATTTCATCACGTAAGTGAGGACAGGGCCACAATCCAGGCACACAGCATCCCCAACACAAAAGTCCTTCACCGCAGGGCTGCGGGGCTGGGTGTGCCAGACTGACCCTCCAAATAAATGAGATTGTATGACCTCACCATTATCAGATTCAGAGAAAATGCTTTGGAAAGAAATCATGAGTGGAAAGGACAAAAGGACAACATCAGGGGAATTGGGGTTTCCCATTGATGCTTGGATCCAGCTGGAGTTAGTTACTGTGTAAACTTTGTTTAATCAAATCCACTGTCATTAATAAAACCCCAAACCAAATCCAAACACAGATAGATGATGATGTACTTGGATTTCACATTGTGTTTGCATCATTGCTTCACCAGGTGCCATCCATAAATCTGGGATGCAGCCTTCTGAAGCTGGGGCTGCAGAGAGGCCATCCCAGTCTCAGGGATGTGCTTCCACTGTTCCTGGGTGCCACTGCCATTTTAATTTCCTCTGGCAGCTGCACTGTCAGTGAGTGCATGGCTGAGGGAACCACAGCCTCTGCCCAAGTCCCCCGTCCTTCTGTTTCCCAGTGTGGTGAGTGTTAACCAACCAGGAGGGTGAGGCTTCTGGAAAGCACCCCAAAACAAAAATGTCTAGAAGTAGGGGTGTTGCACGTTCAGGAAAGTTTTCACAGGGCGAGGAAGAAGAGCTGTTCCCCACCATTGCAGGAAACACCAGGGGGGTGAATGAGAAGAACTGGAAGAGGGGCCGGTGCTACCTCGACTGCAACAGGAGTGGGCTGCCAGTTGGGGCAGAATTCCCCGCTGTGCACAGTGCTCAGTTCAGGATGTAATGGTTCTTGTTACAGGAGTTTTAAACATGTCAGTTCAATTACATGCAATCAAAAAAAAAATATTGAAAAAGGGAAGGAGGAAATGAAAGAAGGAAGAAAGGAAAGAAATGAGAGAAATAGAGAAAGAACAACCATTTAAAGAGTGCAGGTGATTCTGCATGGAAATCCTCAAATAAGTGTGTGAGGTGGAGACTTGAATATGCAAATGTGTGTGTATTCAACATTCCTACTTCAGTCAGAGTTAGTTCCCACTGAACTTTCATTCTGGGTGATAGTGATGTGAAAGATTTGTATTTCTAAAGCAATAGGGTAGCTGGGCGCAGTGGCACATGCCTGTAATTCCAGTGACTTGGGAGGCTGAGGAAGGAGGATCAAGAGTTCAAAACCAGCCTCAGCAAAAGCTAGGAGCTAAGCAGCTCAGTGAAACCCTATCTCTAAATAAAATACAAAATAGGCCTGGGAATATGGCTCAGTGGCCGAGTGCCCCTGGGTTCAATCCCCAGTACCCACCCCCTGCCCCCCAAAAAAGCTATATGGTCCTTTGCAAGCTAGCTACTCTATCAGGTGCTCAACACAAGATTAACTTGTTTCCATGATGGAGGAAAATGATCTGGTTGGACTTACAGAGAAGCATATGCTGTTCTCCAATGTGGTCGTCATAAGGGGTTTTCAAAGTACCTTTTGTTCCACTTCATAGACCTCTTCCACACTAACTTTAGAATGCTGCCCCTGTGTGAGAACAGCTAGGCTCCATTGGATAGACTACTAGGGAACACAGTTCTGTTGGTAGGGAGGGCAGAGAGGTGGCCTGTAACAGAACAGTGTGGAGAAGGCTGCTGGGTGTACTGAAGCAATCAGGTATGGGGCAGCCACCTACCCTAAGCACTCTAAGGATGACCATTATTTATTTATTTAGGTACTAGGGACTTAACGCAAGGGTGCTTAACCACTGAGTCACATACCCAGCCCTTTTCATTTTTAATTTTGAAACAGGGTTTCACTAAGTTACTTAAGGCCTCACTAAGTTGCTGAGGCTGGCCTCAAACTTGTGATCCTCCTGCCTCAGTCTACTGAGCCACTGGGATTACAGGAGTGTGCCACCACATGCCTGGACAGACCCTTTAATTATACAGACTAGAATTACTCTTCTACCCTGTGTTACTGCTTATTTAAGAAGGCAAGTCTTGATAATATTATAATATAACGAATTTTAGATGGATACATTAAAGACAGACACAGGGAGGAAAGATTGGAACAAAATACGGTAGTAGTTGAATTAAAGGACAAGGAGTGGTTGTTTTAGACTTTATACTTTCCAGTATCTTCTAAATATTTGGTAATTATCCATGAATACTTTCATAGGAAAATAATGTATTTTGAAATAATTTGACAAGACTATACTTAAAACCATGACATGTTCAATAGTTGTAAATATTAATTCCATGAGATTAATTTTGAGATTCTGTCCCAAAGAAAATGATCCTGAGATGGAAAAAGCTAAACTTATGTATCTTCCCCGCCCCACACCAAATGAAGTATAATTGCAAATTCAGAAGGCAAGTATTAATTAATAAAGGGATAGTTAATTGATTACTTTGGGGAAATCTTTTTCCAGAACTTCTCTGCAGCCATTAAATATGAAAACTGAAATGACAACAGGGATAAAGGGCAATGCTTGTGATCTAGTGCAGGATTGGAGTGGGGGACAGGTGGGAGGAGATTGTGTGTGGAATCACTGCAGCCAAGGGAAATCACGTGTGTGGGAACCAGGCTGGGAAGTAGATATATAAATGAAAACAGTTGCATTGAGTGTTAGAACTTTGGGTGATCCCCTTCCTCTCTCCTCATTCTCCAAATGGCTCATAATGTTATTATAATGCCTTTATAATGAAAATAAGATTCATAAGCCTTTCCATATGTCCTCTCTGTAAACCCCTGAGGTCTAGGACTACACCAGATATGTTTTCATGTTAGCCTTCTCCCCACGGTGCCTAAACTGGGCTGTTTGATCCTGCAAGAGCTCATGCAGTATAGCTGAGGAAATGACCAGGTCTGTTTGATGGCTGAGGATGGGTGCTGGGGCAGATTGCATCAACCTGGGAGCAGCCTCTTTGTCCAGTCGTTAGAATCTTATATTGAACATGGAATGGGAAAACTCATGAATGGTCAGGTTCCTATGTATGGATGTGTGGATGCATTTCCTGTATTTGGAAGTTCTTGGGCAAGAAGGGGAGGGTTGAGAACTCAGATTCTCTTTTTATCTATTGTTGACTGAGGCTGTTCTGTTCTCCAAAGCCCACATAAGGTTTGGATATAATGTCAGTTCCTGATTATCTGTGCTATAGAAGGAAAAAATTAGAAAGAAACCACCAAGCCATTTGCAGTGCATATAATTTGGTTATGTTTGTCTTAGATATTGGGAAAAGGGGCGGAGGAGGAGAGAGAGGGGAGCAGGAGGAGGCAGGGAACTAGGGATATTTAATACATGCCTGCTACTTGTCTGGCAAAATACTAGCAGCTTTTCAGGGTATGGCCCTTTCCTGCTGGTGCCCACATGTGGGTAGGTATTCCTCTTCTACTTTTTTTTTTTTTTTTTTGCAGTGCTGGGTATTGAACCCAGAGCTTTGTGCAAGGTATTCCTCTTCTTGTACCAGTAAGGAAACTAAGATTCTGAGAGAATAGATAACTTCTCTTAAGCTACATAGGCTAGAAAGAGAACAGTTATCTAGTTCTAAAGCACAATAAGCATTGCTTTCCATTCTCTGAGCAGCCACTAACTAATGGTTCATGATATGAAAAATTTAGTTACTGTTAATTTAGAACTGACTTTAGCCACCAGAAGTTCTTTTAGTGTCAATGGATCTCCACCAGGCGAGGTTTCTCCCATTATCACCCCAACCCCAGGGACATCTGGCAATATCTGGAGACATTTTTTGGTGTTATAGGTGGGTAGGAGGGGTGCTATTAGCATCTAGTGAGTAGAGGCTAAGGGTACTGCAAACTGATAAGACCAAGGGCACCTCCCATCATAAAAAACATCTGGCCAAAACATCACTAGCGCAAAGATTGAGAAGCCCTGACACATCATTGTAGAACTCAATGCAACTCATCTCTACCAAGTTCACTTTCTCATTCACTTATGAAATTAAGTTGCGGTGGCTCTGGAGAATTCTCAAATACTTAAAGCATCAGAGGTGCTGTCTATTTACTGGTCGTACAGTTAGGAACCACTCAGCATATGTAAATCAAATAGATAATGCATAAAATCTGGATAACAACACCAAGTTTAAATCTGAAATTTATGAAGGAAGTTTACAGTGAAATTGCCAGCAAGAAATTAACAACTCCTCAAGTGTTACCAATTGTGGCTAACCCTAATTCTACAATGAATAGCTAAACACTCACTTGATTCCCAGGATGCCCATATGTAAAATCAGAAACTTGGCTGTTCTCCGATTACAAGGTCAAATTACTAAGTTTTAAGTTGTAACACTTAAGCTGTGTCCATAAGCAGAGAGTGAATTGCTTTCGTTCACTGTGGCTTGTCATTGGGAGGCAACGTGCATTGAATTTGTTACTTCTATGGTATTAAGATAATCCCTAGAAAACAAGAACTAATGAATTATTAAATACTTTTGTGGTTCCCCATAATTTTGTAGGCATAAGATTATACTAATATTTGAGAAAGATTCTTAGAATTGCAAAACAAAAAAAGGAGTCAAGGAATCACCTAGTCTTTAATCAATCAACCAGTATAGATTAGATGAACTAACGTGTCCAATCCCATACTAGGTACAATAGATAATGCTACACAATTATAAGGTATGAGTCTTATCTTCAAAAATAAATAACATAGGGGGAAATAAGACAAATGCACAGAAAATATTTACTGAATAATGTGGGCGACAAATTATTTTATATGGACTGTCAGTAATGGAGGGGTTCAGAGAGGCCTGCCTCCCATGAAAATGCTGATATTTATGTACGTTTATGTCTTCCATTATCTTGATACTACCAGCATGCTGCAATCTAGACACTCTCTTCTTTGTATTTGCCTCTGTATCTAGGCAAAGCCTGACCTACAGAAGCTAGCTAACAAATGTCCACTTACTAAGAGAATGAATGATCTCTATAGGAAGTGGGCCTTGATCTTGGCCTTGAAATCACTGGAATGTTCAGTGCAGTGCTTCCCACCCTTGGGATGTCAAAAGAGGTTTGGTGAAACAAAGGTTCCATGGTTAAGCACATTTGGAAACTGTTGGGTTAGAAACAGCTTTCTGTACTTAGCTTTCCATGTGCCAGTAGGCACTGGGACTCTCTAGAAGATGTTTGAGGTCAAACTTATTTCACCATGGAAACATTATTATTAATATTTTAAACTGAAAAATTGGCAACATATATGTGAATCCATATAATAAGAAATTCATTTTGAGAATAGTCTAAACCATCCAAGGAACATGGTTTCTTGAATTGACCAGTGCTTTGAAAACAAGTGTTAACAGTTGTGAAATTATGATTTGGGGATTTTCCAGAGAGAGGGACAAGTTCTGTCCCTGTAAGTGAGTCTGGTGTGAAGGAAAGATAAAGCCATGCTTTATGTATCACTTAAACAGCTCTCGGAAGTGGCCTCTTTGCAGCTCTGGTTTGGAGAGTCCTGCTTTGGTCTGTTGTAATGGTTTGAGCCTTGGAAGCATTTAAAAAAAAAATCTGGATGAGTCTTTTCTTACTATTCCCAATGGGCTTATACTTTTATTTTTTAGATGTCTGGTGCCCTGAACTGCTCGATTGGGTTTGATGAGTTCTCAGCAGACAGCTGGCCCCAGACCCCTGGATGATCTGAGACAGCTGCTGTTTGCTTTTCGGTAAATCTGTACTTGCTTTGATTTTAGTGGGTTTCCTGGCATCATTTCCAAAGATAAGGATCATTTTTCCGCACCGACCCACTAAAAAGGTAAAAGCAAAAATACCCACCATATTGTTTCTTTACCTTAATAAAGTTTTTTTCCCCCCTTTGGTTTCATATATCTTTTAAATGTACAATTGTTTTTCTTTTTCTGATCAACTTTTGAAATGAGTCTTCCAGTTGCCAAAGGATTTTTATTAAAAGACAAAGTGGTCTAAAAATAACTGATGATGACCTGGGGAGTTGAGTCACATTCTATTGCCATCAGGAGAAAATATAAGTAGACAGTGACACATTTCATGAATGATTTCTACTTAAACATGTGAGCCTTAGGAAATAGTAGAAGGCAGAGCTGAATCCACTCTTGCAAGTACCTTGTTTTAAAGATAAATCTGTAAATGATTTGTAGTACACAGTGTCATGTTGTAGCCCCACTTACAGTCCTGAATTTTGTACAGAAGGGGATGCACCTGGATTCCTTCTAAAGTGGCTGTTGGGAAGACCTCAGTGTAGCACAGCCTCCCTTGACTGGGGCCTGGAGTGTGTCTGGAGGATGGCATGATGGAAAGACCCCAGTCCATTACTCAAACAAATGGATGTGATTCCAAAGTCAAGGAACAAAGTTGTCTGGGTCGTAGAAATGCAGCAGAATCAGACAGGAGCAAAAATTTTGGTGTGTCTGAGTCACTGTGGTTTGTCTACATGGTTCTGTGGCAGACGAATGGTATAAACCTCCCCTCCAGGACAGACCTGTGACCTTAGTGGCTGAGATTGGATGAACCCTTTGGTTACATTTGTTTCTACTGCTTTCCCCACAGCTTGGCTCTGCACACTCAGGCCTGGCAAAAGGTCGCTGTGAATGGCCCTGTGACTACCCCTCCCTGTTTTCTCCATCACACAAAGCTCTATGTTGTTTTCTTCCAAGCGTTGCTGCCTAAGTTCTAATGAAATGCTGGGGCTCTCTCAGGAAAATTAACAAATCCTTGGGGCACAGTGCTTCTGGTTGATAATAGGAACTTGACTGAATTAAAAAATGTGTGGCTCGGGGCTGGAGTGTGGCTCAGTGGTAGAGCGCTTGCCTGGCATATGTGAGGTCCTGGGTTCAATTCGTAGCACCACATATAAATAAATAAAATAAAAGATCCATTCTCAGCACCACATATAAATAAATAAAATAGAAGATCCATTGACAACTTAAAAAATATGTGTGTGTGAGTGTGTGTGTGTGTATGTGTGTGTGTGTGTGTGTGTGGCTAGTGCTTGGAAATCATTCAGGTTAATTCAGTACATACACAAGGAGTACCTCTGCCTGCCATGCAGGTGCACCATGCTCAGAACTGCAGGGATGACAGAGGTGAAAAAGGCTGGCCTAGCTGGAACAACAGACGAGCACCCACACAACCCAAGTATGGAATGACAGTGCATTGCTGTGGGGCATGGTGGTACACACCTGTAATCCCAGTGGCTGGTGAGACTGAGGCAGGAGGATCATAAGTTCAAAACCAGCCTCAGCAATTTAATGAGGCCCTGAGCAACTTAGTGAGACCTTGTCTCAAAATGAAAAATAGAAAAGGGTGGGGATGTGGCTCAGTTTTTAAGTGCCTGTGAGTTTAGTCCCTGGTACAAAAAATAAAAAATAAAGTTCATCATTGAGTTACTCTTTCAGCACCTACTACAGGCCAAGGCATCATTCTAGAGACTGGGAATACAGTAATGAATGGAATAGAAAAGTTCTCTACAAAATGATAAAATAACCAACAAAATGCCAGTTGCTGATAAGTACTGGAAAAAAACAAAGCATGGTAAGCAAGTTGGAATTCTAAGTCAGGGAAGGCTAGTTCAGTCAGGGAAGGACTTTGTAATGAGGTGATGACCAGCGAGACATAGGTGAAGCGTGGGAAAGAGCTATGCAGAAATGTGGAAGAACATTCTAGGCAGAGGATGGCCAGTGTAAAGTCCCCTAGGCAGAAACATATGTGGCTGAAAACAACAAACAGGCCCCATGGCTGTCGCAGAGTGGTAGGAGGTGAGATCTGAGTGACAACTGGGGCTAGCTATAGACATTTATGAGCCCTGGAGAGTTTGGACTGATTCTGAAGGAAACAGGAAGCCAGGAAGCCATGAGAAGGTTTTGAGCAGGAAAGTGACACAATCTGATATGGCTGAGCATGCACAATAAGGACCCAGTTGAAACCAGGAGATGGGATAGGCAGCTCCTACAGTAATCGGAGGGAGAGGAGGCAGTGGTCTGGGCTGTGGGGGCAATGGAGGGGAGGTAAGAGAACAAGGTATAAGGGATATGTTGAAGGAAAGAGGCCAAGACAATCTTCCTCATGGCCTGTGATGTGGAGTAGTGAGGGAAAGGATAATTGAATTAAGGAGACTGCAAAGTTCTTGACATCCAGTTAGAAGGAGATGCAATTTACTGAGACAGAGAACATTGGGGAGGAGCAGATTTGAAGGGCAAGGAATTTAGGTTGGGATGAGCTACAATTGGAAATATCTATATATTCAAATCTCTCATATAGGATACATTATATTGGATATATAAGTGGAGAGTTTGTGGAGGGAGTTGATAAAGAAATCTGGAGTTCAGGCAGAGGTCAAGGGCTATAAACATAAGTTGTGTAACTATCTAGCTTTGGGACTTGTCAGCTGTCAGAAGCCTAATGAACTAGCTCACTGAGATTTATTGTATACAATTTCTGATCATTTTCTATAGATAAAATTAAACAAGCTTCCCTTCTCTGAGAACCTTCATGCCCCACTGTGACTTCCCTGATTAGCCTCTGGGAGCTTCTTGAAGGCAGAGACTCAGCCTTATTTAGTTTCCTGTGTGACATTACGAAGTAGTCTAAGGACCAGGGGGGTCAGTATCATTATCTATCAACCAGTGGAGACCATCTGTCATAGTGAAAAGAGACAGGTGAGTGTCAGGGTCTTAGAGGCCAGTCTTAACTTTGCAGCCCTGTGATGTTGGGTAAGTCACCTGTCAAAAGATGCGGACCAATTACTTCTAAGGTTCCCTTCAGTCCTAAATTCCTGCCATGATGTATTAAGCATCACCTGGAGGGTAGCTGAGAAAATTTCAAAGAGTTGATGGATGCTAGAAGAAACCTGAGCTGAACCCTGGATATTTTTTTGTTTGGCACTCATGTCTGTCTCAGGTTAATTCAGAAAGTAATTGCTTTCTACTCATTTGTCTGCTTATTATTTTTTGTCAATATGAATGAGAACATAAATAAAAGCATAAATATGTATATATATATGTATATATATATATATATATATATATATATATGAGAAAGAGAAAGAAAGAGAGAGAGAGTGCCCTAGACTAATGATAGCTAAAATTTCTCATTGCCAGGTATTATGGTAATACTTTAAATGGATTTTCTCTCTCAATGCTCATAATAGCCCTGTGAGCAGAGTTGTTTAACTTTTTACAGAGGAAGAAACTGAAGCTATATATTGATTTGCTTAGGTAAATCTCAAAAGTCAACCAATCAACAAACTCTAACAATGTTTTGCCCAGATTACATGTTAACATAGAAAAATCTCAAAGATACTCAGTATTATAATTCAAACTTTTAAAATTTAGAGCAATTGTGTTTATTAACTACTTAGCACCTTAAGATAAATTTTTCTTAAGTATACTGCATGTTTAAAGAAAGATTTCTATATAAGCTCAGGATTTGTTTACGACAAGTTGAATGCTGTTTGGAAATGGAGTGCAAATTCCTCAAACAGGTAAGCTTAATTCCACATATACCATATTGTTTTTTATTCCAATCCTATCTAGTCAGAGATAACTACTGTTAACATTTAGGACACATCTTTCCAGAATTATCTGTCATATTCAAATCTGTATACAGTAATCCCCCTTATCCATGGGATAGTTCCAAGACCCCTAGGGAATGCCTGAAGCTATGGAAAATGTTGAACCCTATGTACACTATGTTTTCCCTATGCATTTATACTTATGATAAAGTTTATAAATTAGGCACAGGAAAAGATTAACAATAATAAATGATAATAAAATAGCATAATTATAACAATCTACTATATAAAAGTTATGTGAATGTGGTCTCTCCTTCACTTTCAAATTGTTACTGTACTCACCCTTCGTGTGTTGATGTGAGATAATACAATGTGTACATTATGAGATGAAGTGAGGAGAATGATATGGGCGTTGTGACATGGTATTAGATTGCCACATAAGGGGTCCTTGAACACAGGCACAGTGATACTTCCATGGTTGATCTGATAACTGATTTGGCTACTAAGTGCTTAACAGCGGGGCAGGGTATACAACATGGATACGCTGTGCAAGGGATCCTTCATGTCCTGAAGGGCTGGAATGCGATGTTAACAATATATCATCAGGTTACTCTGATGGTATGCAATTTAAAACTAATGAATTGTTAATTTCTGGAATTTTCCATTTAATATTTTCAGACTATGGTTGACCTCAGGCAGAACCATGGAAAATAAAGCTGTGGATAGGGGTTGAATATTGTACTGCTTTAGCTATCTAAACATGGGCTTAGGCCTCCAGAGTGGATGGTTGGAGAAGAGGAGACCTTTCTCTTGCCCAGTTAGTAAAAATGCAGTTGTGCAGGGCAGAAGGAGATGGAGTCATGGCTCTTGTAATTTTCCAATGTGATGGTGCTTGCATGGAGTTTCCATCTGTTTGCAGGGCAGCTCTGAGTGCTGTTGCATCTGATTTCAATAAGCTGGGAGAGCGGTCCCATCCTCCAGTGCATAAGCAGGCGGGCACATCTGCTCTGCCTCCATGCTCCAAAGCCAAGGGAAAGTTGGTCTGCTGGATGCCGTGGTCCAGCTCAACAACAGAAGACAGTAGTTGCTGTTGGGTTCTTTCCAATCCTGATTGAGGTCAGGTTTTGACCCCAAGCCTTTCAGAGCATAGAAGGCAGGCTGGTATTGTTCTTTATCATTAGTAGTGTTTGTCTCGATTAGAGAGAGAGAGAAAAAAAAAATCCACGAAGTCTGGATGCAGAATTCTCTAGTCTGGAATTCCTCCCACACATGGAAAACAAGACTCAGTGGAGGAAACAATGCCACTGTGTTTGTCACCCACGTATTTGGGGATCTGACCACAGAGAATAATTTGCTCTTTATCGGAGCGCTCTTCACCTGGGCTTGATAAGGAGTTACCGCGGAGCTGCCGTCAGGGGACCGCAGTCAGGTGACTACGTGGCAGCCAAGTAAACACTCGGGCGCTCTCTGTGTGACTGGAAATGCACCCCTGCCTCTGGCAGGAGTCCCGTGTTTACTGTAACGTTTGGCAATTATCAGCAATAAGACGTTTTATTGAACGATATTTAGACAATGAGCATAATAACATAAACAAGTTAATTATTTCTATGTTAATAAGGGAAACATCCCTTCATCTTCAGACCACAGATATTTCAGTGGAGTAACTAATAGCCCTGTGCTGGCCCTAGGCGACATGTTAAGTGGGTAACACGGATATTTACTGTTCCCTTCCCACAGCTGCCCCTGTCTTGAACCCCTGCATAAACTCCAGTTCCCCTTCTTTGGTCTTCCTGTTCTGTCCAGGGGCCCCCTCCCATGGACTGCATGGGCTTCCAGGGTCAGGGCTGCAGCCAGGCCACGTGGAGGCTTTGTGTGAATTTGGAGAGGTCTTTCCATCAGGCAGAGGCAGCTCCTTGCCATGCACAGGGTTTGGTGAGCAGAGTCCTCTCATCCCTTCAGCTAGATGCCCTGGAGGACGCAGCCTGCGCTGCTGAACTGTCTCTCTGCCCAGGGTCTCTCTGCACATGACTGGACAGTGCTTCTCTTCCAAACTGTCTTGTTGGCTCCAGGTCTGGGCCAGGACCTTTTACCTTGTCAGAAGGGTCAGGGGATTCTCCTGGGTTCCAAGGCAGTGCCAGGAAAGGCAGCAGCATGTGAGCTGGGCCAGCAGGCCATCAGTGTGGCACAACGGAGAAAGGCAGCCAGGGAGGGGGCAGAGCTTCTCTTCATGGGGCACTTCTCTTCATGTCCACCTGCCTCTGTCTGTCTGTCCACTCTGAGTCAACTTCTTCCCCATGTATTTTGGGATCTCAGCTACCTTCTCTCCTTCATTGTCTCCTCTGTACTCTAAATACGCAAGGCCTTCAAATTGTCGCCCCTTTTGTATTGCACCTCCCCAAACCACCCCAGCAACCTGCCTGTTGGCCCTGCTTACCCAATAGTACTCCCTGGGCTCACTCCTTCCTACACCCCATTTCAGACACGCAGCTTCATGATCCGAGGAGTGGACTGGAGACTCGGTGTTAGTAGCTGGGAGTGCTGCTCTCCCAAGGTGCTCAGATTTAGTTCTGGGCTAGGGAGGAGAGACCTCCTAGAGACTCAGTCCCTGAGTGGTGGCGACTCTAGGTCAAGAGAACAAATGGCTGCATTTTCATAGAGCAGGAGTGCCTTCTCCAGCACAGGCTGAGAGGGCAAGCCAGATGCTCAGAAGGAAGAGATTCCTGTCCAACCCGGATGCCCTGCTTCTTTTCCCATCCATACCCCTGACCACCCTTTCTTTCTAGATTCTCCACTTCTTAGCCCCGTCTGCCTCAGCACTCCCTGACACATCACACAGCCAATGTTTGTTCCCCTCCATATTCTGTGTACCCCCCCACGTACACAACTATGCACATACACATGTCTATACACATAGACACATATATGTACACACGTGTACGTACACACTTGTACACATAGGCACCTACACATACACACAGTACACACACATATCCCTGGAAACAAAGGCATTGCCACCATGAACCCTCCACCCCTGGAATGGTCCCCATGCTTGCTACCTGACAGCTTTTGCAAGAACTCAAAACTTACTTTTTCCTTTGGCAAATCTCTTCAGAGAACTAGTGGGGGGTGGGCAGCAGAGGTGCGAGCGTAGTAGAATTCATTACTTTAAGACTTGACCACATCACACATACTGTGAATTCTGACCCCTTCTCACCTGGAACCTCCTGTGCCTAGAGACAAACTGTACACAAACCAGTGCCATCTCCTCCCCCTGTGCCCTCGGCGGGGCTCTCAGCCCTGGGTCTGTGCCCCCTGCAGCCTGCGTTATATCAGGGAGGAACAATGTCAGCCTAGTGGCCTCAGCCAGGCCCCGAATTCCTGAGGGGTCAGAATCTTACTCGAGATCTGCCTGGCCAAGTGTCTCATGCAGTGCTGGGCAGGCGTGGGTGGTTGATAAATATCATTAGATGGCAAGGGGGTGACGAAGACCACAAGAACAGGCTCTTTCTTAGTGGGTTGGTACTAACTTGTTGGGATGTCCTGGATCCCAGGAGAAGCCAGATGGCCCAGGGTCTGTAATAAACAGCCCAAGGCTCAAGTCACATGTTGGGGGTGCTTGGTAGTTTCTGCAGGAGGGAGACCAGGCATTTGGCTTAAAGGGCACTCTTCATGCTGTCCACTGCCAGGAAGCAGGTGGAATATATGAAGCCTGTGGAGCTGGTGAAAATGACTCTCCAAAGTTGGGGTGGGAGGAATCACTAATTTGTGGCATCTGTTGCTTCCTGTGGTATGCATATGCCCACTATGGCCAATTTCGAGTTACCACGTGACCTCACAGAGTGCAGGGCTAGGAAGAGTAGTTCAGAGTGAAGCAGGTGCAAGTCCGTGTGAGCTGGCTCCAGCACACCACAGTAAAACGTTGCCCTGGACGAGCAAGGAGGACTTCCCTCTGTCTTTGGAGCATCTGTCCTCTTTCTCCTCCTGTCTACCTTTCAGATCTCAAATGAATCATGCCTCCCTCTGGGAAGTCTGCTGCCTGCCCTCAAGTCACACCATCAAGCAGTGTGTGGATTCTCCTTTGCGGCACTTAGAACCACTTCTTCCCCCTCTCCCTTGATTACCAATCAATCACAGATTGCCCTTCTAACTAGTCTGTAAGCCCCATCAGGAGCACAGCAACTGCATATGGGTTTTGTTCACCAAGGTATCTTGGGTTTCCAGCACAGCTCCTGGCACAAAGATGGTGCTTGATAAATGGTTAATGAAAGGTTAAAAGGAAGGCATGATCTGAGACATGAGCGGGGCTCTGCTGCTCACACTGTGACAGGCACTTCATCCACTAGCTTTTTGGTTTTTTTCCCTACCTCTTCCCCACCCCATTTATTTTAAAAAGGACTGCATGATTTCTCATGATTCTTTCAACTCTACCATTCCATGGATCTTTGAATCAGAAAGGAACTGTAGTTTTTTAGCATTTGCAGTTGCCTCATCAACGTCTCTACTTTTGTGTGGGGTGTGCAGTGTGTGTGTGTCACAGGCAGGGACAGATGGCAGATGCAAGTGACAGAAGACAAGGAGACTTTTTTTTTTTTTTTTTTTTTGCAGTGCTGGGGATTGAACCCAGGGCCTTGTGCTTGCAAGACAAGCCCTCTACCAACTGAGCTATTTCCCCAGCCCAAAACAAGAAGACCTTTAATGAAATGTTTTCATTTCCTTTTTATGACCAAGGCTACAGGGTCATGGAAGAATCTGTCCTGCAGCCAGCCCTATGATACTAGGTTCACCCCAGTGACTTTCTTTGCTCCAAAGGCTAAATTCTTCCTTGGAATTAAAATTAAAATTAGAATAAGAAATGCCAATCAGATGACAACCTTGTATCCCCCATGGACAGGTATGATCCTTAAATGTCCTCATAGACCCTAAAGCCCAGAAAGTGTGCACACAGTGAGGACACTACCTATTCACTGGTGAAAAATAAGCTTTAAGATAGGTAACATCTGCTGGGCACAGTGGTACAGTGACTCAAGAGGTTGAGACAGGAGGATCACAAGTTCGAGGCCAGCCCCAGTAATTTAGCAAGGTCCTCAGCAAATTGGAGAGACCCTGTCTCAAAATTAAACATAAAAAGGAAGGTTGGGGATGTGGCTTAGTGGTTTAATTCCTGGTTTTTTTTTTTAAAAAAAGATAAGATAGGCAACATCCTTGCAATAAGAATTTAATAATTAATCCTAGCTACCAATATTGGCAGAACCAAAAAGTTTCTCCATTTTTGTATGTTTATATGTCTGCTTAGGAACACATGCAGAAAAAGAAATGTCCTCACAACATCTTTAAGTTGTGGTAGCTTTGATCATAAATGAGACACCAACAAATTATTTCTGTGCAAGGAATCTGGAGGACATTTGTCTCTGGAATTTCTTTTCTGTCCTGGTCCAGCATTTTCCAGCAGGGCCAAGGGCAAAAGTTAAGTTCTGTGACCCTTGCCCTTTGCTGGTGACTAAATTAAAATTCTTTTCAGGGGCATGGTTCCCTTGCTTTTTTGACATCTCAAGAATGAGGTCTGAGAGCCAGGTGGGGTCAACTCCAGGCCTGTAGTAAGAAAGGAAAGGGGCTGTTCCTTTTCTGTGCATAGCATGACTTTGCCTTTCCATATGACAAAGCCTCATGGGATCTGTGAGAAGCGATCCCCAGAAATCTGTGGAAGTGGCTTTTAGTAATTGTCTTGTAAAAGGGAGAGATTGTTGGGGTGGAGGCTGCACTGTCCCTGCCTAAATTTTGGAATAGTGCCTTAGGAACCCAGGTTAGGCCTAAGTAATAGCTTGACCAGAGCAAAGAGATGGCAGAGGAACCAACTGGGGAATACTGGTCATGATAACAGTAGCAAGAACCATAAGCAAGTTCTATGTTTTGAGGCTTATGTGCTTCCTGCCATGTTAACCACTTTGTAAGCATTGTTATATTGACTCATCACAACTTTACTACCCCCATTTTACAGGTGCCTTCACTGAAGTTTACCCCACAAGTGAGCAGGAAGTCTACCTTGATCCCATGGCATAGGCCTTCTGTGGTCCTTGCATGGGGGGTCTCCTCATGTTTTAAGCTCCACTCTCTTGCCCTCTCACTTTACAAAGACCTCTAGCTCCTAAGCATTTCCATGACTCACCGACTACTGTCTGGATTTCACTTTCCAAGATTTTACTCTCATAATGAGGATGGCTGCCATTGCTTGAAAAGCTTTATGTGCCAAGTACTGTGCTAAGTATTGCATATCTTCTCTCCTTTAATCGCTATTTTATGAGGGAGGTATTAAAGTTGCAGTTACCAGGAAGGAAGAACCACAGCCAGTCATTTCCCTGCTGCATTGTCTGTGAGTGGCTTATCACTTGATGGCTTATCACTTGATCATCTGATGGCTGCTCAAAAGCATTTGTCCCTGGGACAAGCATTAATCAGTCTGAGCCTTTATCACCCATGTATTTCTTTATATGAATGAAGGTTCAGATATCATGTTTTAATGGAGAAGTTGGAGGACATCAAACTCGTGCATACCAAAAAAGGGACTTAGTAATTGAAGGGAGGCAGATGACAAGTAGGCAGATAGGTTCTGTGAATGAAAAGTCAGCAAAAAAATATTACCAGTTCTGGAGACTCAGGGATGGATGGTCAGCCCAGGGATGTTTGATGATTTCTGAGGCAGTGTGACAGACAACCTCATTGCCCCAGCCCAGCAAGGCACACAGTGCCCAGCAGCTATGAGACCATGTCTGCGGGAAAATCCATATTTCTATGGACTGAGTCAGGGCTAAATTAGACATAAGGGTAATCCAGCACATCTGAATTTCATCACTCTTTAGACCTTGTAAATTTTCATAATAATATTTTTGGTAGCTTGGAGTAAGCTGTCTACATCTGAGGTGTGTTACTTTAAACTTACATTAACAGACTAATAAAATGAGGTGTTGGCCAGCTAATCTCATGTAGTCATCTCTTCAGAAGTACCCAGCCAGCAAAATGAACCATAGTCATGAGTAGTCGTTCTGAAGTGGCCCAAAGACACAGACCCTGATCATACCCAATCCCTTGGAAAAGGTGCTGGAAAGGCCATAGCTCTGTACCTGAGGCCAGGCATGCCTCTACCATGGGAGACTCCAAGACCTGCAAACCCCAGAACCTGTATGCCCTGGAGTCAGAACCTTGGAGATGTGATTCTAATCCTCCATTCCCCCATTTCACCTCCCTCAAGACTTGGACATCAGTATCATTATTAGTAATGGCACAGAGACCTGACCCAGAAGGAGGGGGTAGAAACCCCACTCATTGCCTGGCAGGTGCTAACCACCATTACATGCAGTTTTACTGAAATGACTGATTTTCAATGAAATGCAGGACTCATATGGGATGATGGGTCAGAATATTTTGGAATCAAGACTATCCCCAGACCGCATTTTTCATATAATGATCTCATGTGCTACCAAATCTATATAGGCCTGTATGCCTGGACAGGACACATTGCATGCCTGGCTGCATAAAAGGTTTGATTTTATTCGTCATTTGACTTCTCAGTATCCCAGGTCCAACTCATAGCCCTTTCACTAGGCTTCTGGAAAACCAATGGCAGAAGCACCCCCGTCCTCATCTGCTGCCCAGGATGGGCTGAGCCAAAGATGTTCTCTGGAGATATCTGTTCTTTTCCCCCTGCCTTTTCTACTGGGCTCCATTCCTGGACAGAGCCACCCAAAGCTGAGATTGCTCCTTCCTGGTCCTTCTTTCTCCTGCTCACTCTCCTGACTCTCCTCCAATTGTATCTTGGACCCCTGGGCCTCTAGCTTGGTTCTCCAGCTTACTACAGGTTCTAGTCCACAGCTCTAACCTTCAAGGGTTCCACCCCAGGTTCACATACACTTGAAAGGAAGCCAATCTTCAGAGGTCCTGCTCCACTTTAGGGCTAGCTATCTGGAGGCACAGGCGGCTCCAGAAACTCACTCTGTAGCCCAAGCCATGTTTTCTCCAAGAATGCCTTCCCCCAGATGCTGAATCCTGCTGCCCTTCCTTTCCTGACTCCTTGAGTAAGTCATGTCTGTCATAACTATCAAATGTGTTCAATTACTCATCTGACAAATATTTTCTGAGCTCCTACTCTGTGAACTACTTGGTGAACACAACAGATTCCATGCTCTCATTCTTACTCTCTGTGGAGGATACAATAAAATAAGAAAACAAGTCATAGAATTAATTAAGTACTATGAAATAAATGAGCTGGGCGAGGAAATAACAGTGGCAGGGTTTGTGAAGGTGGGGATGAATATCTTAGATTAGGGTGATCAAGGAGTGACATTTGAGAGAACTAAGTGATGAGCAAAAGCTAAGCATGTGCACATCTGGTAGGATGTCCCAAAAGAAGGGAACAGCAAGTGAAAAAGCCCTGGGATAGCTGGGAGGGTACTGTGTTGAAGGCAGGGCAAGGTCAGCATGGTTGCTGCATGACAGGCCAAGGCAGGACTGATAAAAGATCTTCGAGAGAGTCAGGGTCCAGATCACTTAGGGCAGGTTCTTCCCTCTCAACACTATTGGCATTTGGAGCCATATTTCTTTGTTGTGGGGGACTGTTCTGTGCCTTGTAAGATGTTCACTGCCTCACTGGCCTCTACCCACTAAATGCCAGTAGCAACCCTTACCTTGTGAAAATCAAAAATGTCTCCAGACATTGCCAAATGTCCCTGGGAGAAAAAATAACCTTAGTGAAGAACTACTGAAATAAAGCCATGGCCAGAGCATGGATTTTATTCTAGTATAATGGAAAGGCATTGGAGGCTGCACACTGGGAGATACCATGACATGACTGACATCTTTAAAAGGACTCTCTAGATGTTGTTGGGTTGAAGGCTGTAGGGGAACAAGAGTGGAGGCAGTAAATGGAGAAGAGAATAAAATATGTAAATTAACAACAACAAGAAAGAGTGGAGGCAGGCAGGTCTGGAGGAGATCCAGGTGAGAGGTGACAGAGACTCTGACGAAAGAGGCAGTAGTAGATGGTAGAAGTGATTGGACTCCAAATGTATGTTGAGGGTGAAGCCAAAAAAGTGATTGTTGAACAGAATATGAAAGGCGAGCAGGAAAGCAGAATCAAAGATGATTCCTAGACTCTTCTGTGAGAATAATTATATCATTGTCTAAAAGGAGGAAGACTAAAATAATACTAGGAAAAGAGTAGTTTGAAGGTCAAAAATTCTATATTTGAGAAGTCCACTACAGGTCTCCAAGTAAACTTGCCAGGAGAAGGTAAGAACCTGGCCCAGGGAAGAGGTCCAGAATGGACACACACCCAGAACCTTAGGTTGTATTTCATACCCAGGGAGGATGAGGTCATTCAGGAAGAGAATGATCTAGATGATCAAGAGGATCTTGAGGACTCGTGAGGGTGAAGGGACATTAGGAGCACCCGTGTCACAGAGGCATTGTGTCATTGTAGTAACATCTGCCTTAGATGTGCTCAGGGAGCTCCTCAGACACACATTTGCATTCCCCATCAATGGTGACTCCATTCCACTATAACATACCATACCCATGTTTTGGACAACCAAACACCTCAGTAAAAGTCACCTCTTTTAAGCTAACACTAAGGAGTAAGTGCTAGGAGTTCTATTTTATAGCTGAGGACACTGATCATCAGAGAGCTACAGCACCCTGCCTCTGCCACGTGCTTTGCAAGCCCTGCCTCGGGGCCTGGAACCCTGATGAGTCTGATTGCACGTGCTTGCTGCTTTCACAGTGCCTTTGGGCTCTGCCTCACAGGGGCCTGCTCCACACCTGGCACAGGTCTCCATTCGGACCGCAGCAGAACACCTGGTTTCTGCTCTGGCTTCTGTGAGTGCTTCAACATCTGCTTCAGCATTCAGGATGGGCAGCCACTCATCTGGGGCAAGTGACTGTCAAGGTCCCTCTCCCAACTGTGGGCAGAGCCAGCATTAACACCTGGAGTCTCCCACTCCTTGTCCAGGTCTTCATATCTGGCCTTTTATATTTACGACCCAGGTGTCCTCCCAGCCATCAGTCATATTCAGTGCAAGGCCCAATCAGGTATGCAGGTAAATATTATTATTCTCACTCTGCAGATTAAGACACAGAGGCTCAGAGTTTCTGTGATTTGCACAAGTCACACAGCTAGCAATACAGTCATTCTGAATAATTCCCTCATCTCCTAAATCTAAGTGCTATTGAATTGGAATAATCTACATATGACTTACTATTTTTCTTTCTTATGTAACAAAACTTTCCTAGTACATAAAAGAAATAGCTACAGACAGGTTTGTGGAATTTTTCCAAGCAACTGTGTTGCCAGTCAGAATTCTATAATAGGTCCATAATCACTGAAGAAGTTGAAATGGCTGGAAGGTATGTGTGCTGTGGTGGTTTAAAATTACTTTTTTTCCTTGATCAAAAGAATCTCTGAGATGTATTTGTTGCTTTATTAAGCCCTCTGCTTTCTGACGCTGCTTGCTCTTTTTTGGAAAAACCTGAAAACGACAGCACTTAAAAACTCCACCCCTAAAATATTTTATTTCATTTCCAAGATACAGAGATGCTGACACATGGGCATGAAATTTGGAGTCAGACTTTGGTGTCTGACCTCTTCAAGAAGGAAAATAAAAATGTCGCCCAGTGTTCACACTTCGCCTGTGGAAGCACAGAAATGACTCTGTAACCCAGATGAAAGGAGAGGTCATCTGTCTCATACATAGGGAGCGTTCTGGGTGGTGTGTCACTTCTGGGGTAACTGATTCCATTTGTCATTGCAAGTTGCAGAAAGGGTGGAAATGCACTTTTCCTTCCCCTTTGGGCTTAGAAAAAATGTCAGCATTTGCTTTTTACTAAAAAACAGGTGCAGTGGCAATGAATTTGAACATCTTTACTGACTGGTGTGTGGTCCACTCAGCTTCCCCCATGCTTGGCTCAGTAGTACCCACCTAACCTCTGCCTAACTGTTCTTGTCTTTTTGAGATATGTTGCATTCTTCCCTAAAAGAAGTTACACTGTACAATCCCCCAAAACCAAGGTCCAATGCTTTCTGGAATATGCAGATGCTAACACACAGTACCGGGGGAGGAAGGGATAGAAGTTCATTGGATTAAACAAAGAGGAATGAAAGGAAGGGAAGGGATATGGGATTAGGAAAGACAGTAGAATGAATCAGACATAACTTTCCTATGTTCATATATGAATACATGACCAGTGTAACTCCACGTCATGTAAAAACTGTAAGAATGGGATCAAAATTGTAATGGGTTGCACTCCATGCATGTGTAATATGTCAAAATACATCCTACTGTACATCTAAAAACAACAAATTAAAAAAATAGTACCCACCTCCTCAGATGGGTTTGTATGTTGCAGCAAGCATCTCTTTTCATTCTAAATGTCATTTAAGAAGTGCACTGGCCTGGGACATTAGCTGTGCAGTGAATAGTGTGTGGGTGGCAAGGGGAGAGAGGATGCTCTTGTGGAGAGGAAAAGTACCTCTAAAGCCAGGTCCATTTTCTTTCCTTCTGTCTCTTTGTCCTGCAACCTCAAAGACAGAACTTAGGACTGCCTGGAAAGAGCAATGTTTGGTCTGGACAGGAATTCAGCATTTGAGGAGATGTCACAAATAATCCTCTTTGAGTCTTAGTGGTGAAAATGGAGCCCAGAGGGAGGGCATTTTACTAGAAGAGAGTTGGAATGAGCCCCAGGGGAGCCAGAGAGATACAGAAGGAGGGGGTATGAGGCTTCCCTGGGAACAAAGAGCCAGGCAGTCTGTCATCACTGATCTGTCTTCAGGGCTACATTAGCCAGGCTCTCAAGGAAATTGGGACATGTCACCTTTGTGGACCTTTCGTAGAATCTTGGTGTGGGTCACTCTTTTGTGCCGTCCATTGGGAACAGAACAGCTGAGGTCAGTGACAGACTGCCCCTTTGGGTTATGGGCTGGAGTTAGGACTGGGACTGGTTTTTTTATCTAAAGGTGTCAATTCCAGTGTCACATTAAGAGCCCTTAAGCTGTTCGTATCAGGAAAGAAATTAAAACCCTCCACAGTGGGGTAGCTGGGAGCCACATTCACCAGAAATTGTTAGTTCTCTGCACTGAGCCGGAACTTTAGAATTTTGACAATATCAACATTTTAATGGTGTCTTAGCACCATAGTCCTTATAAAAATATGCTGAAGGGAAAGGATATGGTCTTCTGAAAACAGGTGCTTCTTCTGAAGCTGCTGCATCCACACTAGGACCAAAGTATTTATCCAGACACTGTGACAAGGCCAGGAAAGGCCATGATAACCCTGTGATAGAAAGTAGCAGAGAGAAGGATGTGCCCTTTGGACAATCACTGTCATGGTCACGTCTAGGGAAACAATTGAAGAAAGAGGGCTCTGTAACAAGAAATGGGAGAAAGAGGTGGAGAAAGTGGGGCCAAAGACAAAATATGATTGTTGTTGCTTTTTTGCTGAGTTTGTTAAAGAAAAGCAAAACTCAGGGATAAAAAGGAGGGATAAAAACTCAGGGATAAAAACCCAGGGAGGGAATTCAGAGTGATGAAGTTAAGCAGTCACTAAGAAAGCAAGTAGGAAGAGGAGGAGGTGAGGGGGAGAAGGAGGAGCAGGAAAAGAGGAGAGAAGAAGCAGGAAGGAAGAGGAGAAGGAGGAATGGGAGAGGAAGAGAAAAAGGGGAAGGAAGAGGAGGAGGAAGAGGAATGGGAAGTAAAGACAGATGATGAGAGCAGCTTCCCTGGCTGGGCCTCCTTGGTGGCAAGCCCAGCACCCAGCACTTCGTACATCTGTGCCACTCAATCCACACCACAGCTCTGTGAGGGAGTTATTAGTCTCACTGCACAGAGGAGGGCAGATGCTTAGAGAACTAAAGTTACTGCTCGATCTTGACAGATCTCTGGGCATCATCTTGCTTCTGAGGTGTGCTTTCTCACTGTGTACAGTGGATCATCCCTCTGGTGAGGGGACATCATTAAAAAAATATTTCAGAAATATGGCAAATATCTGACAAAGCCATTTGCTTGGAAAAGAGTCAATCCAGGAATCCATCCAGAGAACATAATCGCTGATCTCAGGCACTGACTGGTAATATTTTAGGCAGTTGATGCATGCTTTTGCAAAAGAAACTATTTTCTCTGCTTTCAGAACCTAGCAAATTCATCTAATGGGCAGTGCGCAGCCACCATCTATCAATTCTAAAGGAATAGAGAAATGCAAGGGATTGTGGGGCTCTATCAATCCACCATCAAAAATGGAAGTGTCTTTCACAATTTTTCGTGAATATGACCAGAACTTGAAATCAGATTGCTTTTCAGAGGAGTGTGTATGTCTTCATCCTGGTTTAGGATTTGGGGACAATTTTGTTTGACATCTAGGGGCAGTGGCAGGGTTGGCTGAATCCGATTTAGGTCATGAAGTCCAGACCAGAGGGCTCAGAGCAAGTCAGCCCTGACGAGCTGTGGACTCGGTGACTTCACTCCAAGAAATGTGCACGATAATTGAGAAAACATGTTCCTGTGATGTCCTCATGCAAAAATCCAGATTTACAAAAATTTTTTTTATTCCTAAGAATTCTTTGAATATTTGCCGTGCATGTCTATACAGCCTCCCAGAACACTTCTCTTTCTTACTGGTTGTTTTTCTCCTGTGGTCTGGGTCAGGTTTTCGAGGGTGGGATTCTGGGGACAATTGGGCAAGTGGCCACAGGCCTTGGGGAGAAGCAGGAAGACAGCAAGAGAGGAAATAACCTAGGCTTCTGTGCTTTTCCTGCAGCAGAAAAATCAGAAGAGACACCAAGTCCTTGAGAGGCAGCTGTGGGCAAGGCTGAAAAAGGGCAGCAAGAATAAAGGGCCAGAGGTCCTTCATTCATTCATGCTTGCTGCCCTGTGGGATGGCTACAACCCCACTCTGACGAGCTAAGGCTTCCTGGGTATTTGGTACATTCCAGACTCTGTAGCCCTGGCTTTCTGGCATTTTCTCTCCTCCTCTTCAGAGTTGCCCTCTAAGTCAACATTATGATTCACTTGCACAGATGAAGAAACTGAGGTTTAGTGGGATTAAGTATGTGGTCATATCGTTAATAAAAGGCACAACTTGAATCCAAAGTCAGTTCCAACTGATTTGGTGCCAAGACGTCTAGAATATCCTATCCACCTGCAACACACCTTCCCCCACTCCCACACACACACATGCAAGAAGCCTTCCTAGAGGTCTCCTGGTCATTCAGGCCTCCCCCTTCTTGGAGTCCTTGGAGCCATGCAATTAGAACTTCTTCAGTTATTTCCTGTTTTGATACTGATGGCAATTTTCTCCAAGGGTATTAATTTAGATAAGAAGATAAAAAAAATCTCGCACACAGGTTTTGTTTGAATGGTAATGGATGTTTTGAAAGTGAGGAAATTATATATTTAAACTCATAATTTTGACTTATCTTGAACAGTTAGTTGTAAGACTCGGCCACACTAGACCAGATGCCTGTCCCCTTTCAGTAGGGCATATCACTTCTAGCTTCCACAGTCCCTACCAAGCTATGGCCTTACTCATGTATAGGATCTGATGAGCCTCTGAAGCAAGTTTAGTTTGAGGTTTTTTTTTTTTTTTTTTTTTTTTTTTCTGGGGATTGAACCAGGGCCTTGTGCATGGGAGGCAAGCACTTTACCAACTGAGCTATATCCCTAGCCCAAGTTTGAACTCTTAAGCAAACTTCTTGGGAAAGGATCCTGAATGGTACCATGAGTCCCCCAACAGGGCCAGCTCCCTGGGGAGTACATTGATAAAAATGCTAATTGAGGGAAGGAAATCAACCTGGTGGTAGCCTGCTATATGGTGAACCAACAGGAGGTTCTTTGCAGTTCAAGAGCTGCTCACTCTCCGCTGGGTCTGGGGGTGTATGTGCCCTGCTACCATAGTCATTCAATTCCTCCCTCTTCCTTTTCTTGACAAGATACTTAACAATCTTAAAGACACAGAGGAGTTGTTTTGTAGGGAAGAGAACCAAAACACTCTGAAGGCTGCCAGTGAAATGGCCATTCTCAAGAAATGCCTTATTTAGGGGAGCATTGCTTAACATTTCTGACAGACAAGTCTGAGGAGAAGTTTGCCGCCAAAAGAAAATTACAGGCAGAATACCCACAAGTCTCCTTTTGCCTGGATATTATGAGGCAAACATAATTCAGGAGATGAAATGTTGGGCTGAAATTCCATCGAAGTGAGAACGTTAATTACAGAAGGCCAAAATATAGGTAAGTTCCTAGAGAAGAACTACCAAAAGAGGTTTCTTGTTTCAATTCAGCAAAGCTTTATACACAGACATGTAAGTTATTGCCATCCTACCTGCAGTGAGGGGACCATGAAGGAGGACTGCCCGTGGATTAGCCCCACCAAGGAAGAACGGGGAAGGAAGACCGTGTTTGTTGGGTGCTTACTCAGTCAGGCCCCTGCGGTGTTCTGCCCACTCCATCTCACCTGGTGTGCACAGCCAGATTGCCAGTGTAGGCCCTGCGGTGAGCCTTGTTGTGAGATTAAGGAACTGGGTCCAGGAGCCACCCTCCTGGGTGTCTGCTCTGCTCTGCTGTCAGTGCTGTCTCCTTTCTCCCTACTTTATCCAGTCCTGCATCTTTTGGGCAGTTAGAACCAGTATGATCTCTCTCTTCTTTAAGTTTTACTTTATTTTCTATTTTTATTCTTTGGTTGACACATAATCTCCATCCACAAGGAGCCTGCCCCTTTTGGTGTCTCCCACACACTGTGGGGCAGGGGTGGTTTGACACATGGTTATGTACAATGACAAGGTAATACCTCAGTCTGCTGACCTCTGACCCAGGTCTGCTCAGATCCAAAAATAGGACGCCATTTCACCAGACTGAGCAAGAAAGAAATGCAAATCACCTGATGAAGAACCAGAGTTGTGATCCACACAATGATGGAGGACTGAGAACAGAGTGCTTCCCCCTCCCTGAGCAAGGGCTGGGCTCTTGAGGAGCCTTTCCCTCAGAAGAGACAGTCCTCCTTGGGTTCATGGAGGAACAGCATGCAGTGGGAAGGAGATAAATACCAACAACCCTTGCTACTGAAGGAATGGCCAAGGGAAACAGGAAAATCAGTCCATCTGTACCAGATAGCAAATACCTGTGGTTACTGGGAAACTATTCCAGAAGTAGTGGATTGTAACTGCCCAGCATGAAATGGCTTCTGTGAAAAACTGAGGCTGTTCGTTCCCATTGACCTCATAGCCAGATTCTGCCCCTTGCAGGGTTCTCCACCTGCAAGCCACCATAGGCAGTGCCAAACCTCTCCGGCTGCCTAGCGGTGAATTCTCAGGGAAGTCCTGGCTGTCTGACTCTGACTAATACCACTACTAATAAAAAGACTTACCACACGTGAAAGAGGTTGGCCAAACTCTTGGGCAATTCAAAAAGCATTGTAGCTAGTCCCACTTCACAGATTTCGTCATCAGACCAACCTCATTTGGGAACCTCCTTTGTCGCCTACATCCATTTTTTTTCTTTTTCTTTTTGGCAGACGGATGGTTACCACAGGAATTATCTCCAAACTCTGACAGCCCTGATCCTACATTGATTTTTCTCCCCTACTTCTAATGACTTGGGAGTGAGTAGCAAGAACATGTTCCTGTAATATCCTCCATAGATACTATTCACTTCATGCCTTTATATTATAAATAAACAACAGGTAGTTCTTTCTTTCTTTTTTCTTTTTTTTTTTTTTTTGGTCCCTTGCCAAGACCTTGGAGAAGAGGTGAGGATAACGTGAGCTTTCTATTTGAAAATAAACCCAGTGCTGCAAGCACCATCCCACTGGTGTAGCGCTGCTAGTCTACTTTTTTCCTATCAACTGTCGTGTTATTGATTCTCATTTATTCTCACAGCTTGGGTAGAGTTGTATTATTTGGTATCAATATGAACTCATGTTGTATTAAGTGCTGAGGGTGGTGGTGGGGTTCTGCCTCAGGGAAAAGACCTCCTGGTGCCAGAATATGATCCATTTAGCAAAGGAGAGGATTTCCTCCTGGTGCTGGGGACTCCCGGGGCAGGCAGTCTGCCTGTGTTTTTAATAGCATATGGCAGAGAAGGAAGCTGCCATGCTCTGATGCCCAAGTCCCCCTCCACACACACACTCGTTCTGTTTTTCTTTTCCTGTGGGTCATTTGTAGTCAAATGCTACTCACAGAAGGTGAAGAGTGACACTTGACAGGATCTGGACTTTGGAAACTCCAATTCAATGATCCACTCCAGGGCCAGGAAGAAAGGCCTTTTTTGATCATTTTCAAGGGAATTCTCAACTGGGAGCAGCATTATCCTTTAATTAGCAAGCATTTAGCCTTTTATGGGGGCATGCTTGGCTATCACCATGACTTCTGACATTTAGTAAGTGAGGCGGGGATAGATACTAAGCTTCTCGTCCTATGCCGATTGATCATACTTAACCCAGAATTGCCCTGAAATGTCAAGGGCCCCATTGAGAAACAATATTTAAAACAATACACTGGTCTCAAGATTTCCTGAGTAATTTAGTGACTTGCTTGAGTTCCCCAAACTACTTTCCATCCTTTCTTACAAACCACTATAGGAAGTTTACCCAAAATACAGGAGGAAAATATCAAGAGATCATCTCAACTTTGTAATCTGACTCCTGTTAAACTATAGTCTAAGACCAACAGTCTATAGAAACTCCTTAAAAGCATGTAATGTAGCCCACAGAAGAGCAATGAAAACATCCTGAACCACAAAAAACTCTCTTCAGTGTATGTTCTCATTTTTCTGGTCTCGGTTAAACTTTGTGGCTGAAGGTCTATTCTCCTTAGTTCAAACAGGGATATTTCTATGCCTGGGCACACCCAACTGAAAGGCTAATGACCCAAAGCCTCAATTTCTCTATTTGCACTTTGGCCTGGGGTGGGGGAGTCATCCTAGTCTAATAGCTATTTGGAGTCAGGATCTTAACTATCACTCTCACCCTCCCATCAGGAAGCAAGGTCCCCAGGGAATGGTCGTGGAAGGTTATTTCACCCTCATTTATTTGCTTGATGCTACCATACAGTGTTCTCTGAAACTAATGGTTCACACCCTCACTCCCAGCTGATTTCTTGGGCCTGGCTGAGCCTAACACCTGACAGTATGCAAGTCCCTGATGCCAGTCAAAGAAAGAGACACCTTCTGGGAACATGGGTTGTATGCTCACCCACATCCAGAAATTTTATGCAAACCTTCAGCACACTTACTGCTGCTTCTTGAGAGGAGAGAGTATTTGCTGCCTGCAAAGGTCTCCAAGGCCTGTGCTGGACCCTGAAAACCCTATGAATTCTCACTGGGAGAAGGTAAATGGGCATCTGGGCCTCACTCTGGCACTGATATCTCTTTGGGGCCTGGGCTTTGGCCCTGCTGCATGCCCAGTAGAGTGGAGCAGTAACCATAGCTCTGAGTAGTTTCTCTGAGCTCTGACGAAGTGTGCTCCACCAATACAGTTCCGCTCAGTGCTCATTGAAAAGTAAAGTGGCATTTTGCTCATCAGTTTAATCTTAGTAATGATGAGAAACTTCCCCCGGGCTCTAGCCCTGCCCTGCCATGCCCTACCCTCCCTGCTGATGTAGGCAGTTGGGCCCCCTTCAGATTTCTCCCTGAAAAAGAATGGTAGTGTAGAGCCTCATCCTTTGCTCCTACTGGTCCTTGGGGCAGGGAAGTTCTAGGGTAGGCAATAGGAGAAGGTGAGATCCTCCTTCCTTGCTGAGCATTAAAAGTAGGGAAAGAGCCACCAGCTCTGGCATAACTGTCCTGAGTGGGCCGGATTCTCCAACTCTCTAGAAGCCTGGTCTACTTTAGGGTAAGATGGCTGCCCAAGGACAGCAGTGGCTTCAGCTGCTAGTTATAAAATCTTTTGAGGTACTCTTACAGTTCTGTCAAATCAAGGGTCCCTGAGAGACCTTGGTCTCCCATCTGTGGTGCCCCCTAATAGTTTTTATCTTCCAGGTTTAAAAATGCATAAAAAGGTTGAGAATAGAGCAGGGTAAGGGCATGACAGAATGTGACACTAATTTCATCCCTTTCCAACTACCCAAAAAGAGGGATGTTCATTTCTTCTGCTGGTCATTGCTGGCGGGGCCAGTCTCAGCCCCCAGACCACTCTCACCTCCAACAGCAAATCCCCTCTGAACCTCTGGGAATAATGCCCATTGTGAATTGGCATTTAGGTCACCCAAGTTGACACGTGACTTATTCAACAGAAGGGACCTATCAGGTCTAATGTATCCTTTCTTCTTTGACTCTTGCAGAGAAGGAAAGTTTCAGACATTCAGTAGAAAAATGTAAACACTGGGCAAAAAGGGATGGCAGGGACCAACAGCTGCTACCCTTCTGCACTGCTTTGAAAGGGAGAAACAGTCCCCTCCAGTACACTTAACTGACAGTTTCAAGTGTTGGAAGACCTGGAGAGAAGCTCCTGGTGGGTCCTTCACTGCCATTGCTGAATTTGCAGAATGGATCTGATCATGCATGTATGGGGAGGAGGGAACTGGCACTGTGTGTGGGTGCACCCAGAGGATGGAGGTAGGACAATTAATCAAGTGCCTTTTCTCCAGGATTTCCATTGGCCTTGGATGACAGATGGGGCAGAGACACCCAGGAGAGCACTATTTTGGTTTCCAGCTGGGAACGTGCACTAAGTTTTTCTTAATACCCACAGCACCCAAAAGGCTTTGCTCTAATACACTTTTATGCACGAAACACCCATAAATTATCCTTCAAACTGCTACAATTTCCAGCCTGGAACTACTTGGAAAAACCAGCCTGGCAAGGAGGCTCTCTCTCTCTCTCTCTCTTTTTTTTTTAATCTCTCAAGTCACAGGAGAAGAAAAAGTTCAAGCAGAAAACACCTTCTGTGTGTGTGTGTGTTTGTGTGTGTGTGTGTGAAATCGTTGTAATCAAACGGAGCTCAGTCCCATGTTCACATTGGCTCAAAGTTGCAGCTCCTCGACCCCTGAGTCCTCTCTATCCCCTTCAGCCTAGCCTCCTGAACCCAAGATGCTGCCTGCTCTAACCCTGCGTGCCAGCTTCTCCCTACACTTGGCACTTCTGGAGGTAAAGCGTAAGATCCAAGTAGCAGGACAAAACCCTGACGACTTCGACATGTGGATATCCAGCAGACTCAGTGTACGGCCCCAGCACGTCGGACCCCTGCATTTGGCGCGCAAGCTTCTTATGCCAATTCTTCTGTACCACAATCTATTCCTCTTGCAGAGTCCCGAAACTCAGGTTCCATTCCCTGCACCAAGTCTAACGCGCTCTACTCCTCTCACTCCCTCTCCTAGGGGCAAAGTAGCACTTTCCCGACTTGGCGCACTCCCCAGCCCGCGCGTGTTGTACAGTCGCCCTCCACAGCGCTGGCCACCAGTCCAACAGCCCCCGCGAGCTTGCAGCTAGCGCGCGCATCCCTTCTCTCCGCGCTCATTTGCTCTTTTTCACTTGCGCGCAGTTCTTTTCTAACCCGCGAGCTAGCCCTCCCTAGCACAGCTTTGCGGCTTCTGCAGGCGCTCGGGGTGCCTACAAGACTCCTGGCTCTCCTAGGTCCGGGAATTTCACCATCACAGTGAGCGGTGCTTCCTCCCACTCGCCTGCCCGCCGAGGGTCTCGCGCCCTGACACTCACTTCGGGACACTCTTTTCAGGGGTTGCATTTCAGCCTGCGGGAGCTTGGGGGGTGCCCGGAGATCTAGCCAGACCGGGATCCATGCATGCTCTCCTGGGAAGCCCAGCCACCCCGACCCGACAGTGCCCTCGCTGCGCCCCTCTCGGGGCTCGGCTCAGGGCAGCCTGACTCACCGATGCGCTCCCCTCCGGCTCCCAGCGCTCTCTGCTGTGCCGGAGCGTGAAGCTGCTGAAACAGGCTTCTTCAATGTTTTTAGCCCCTCCTCCAAGCTCCTGAGTCACACTCGCTCCAAACCCTGCTCCCCCCCACCTTATCCTACCCCTCCCCCCGCCCCCAGTCCGGCACCTGCCGTGGCTGGGCGGAGATGTCTGGCTGTAGGGGGTCCTGGAGACTGGAGATCGACAGCTACCACGAGCGGGGCCCTACCTAACCTCCAACCTCCAATCTTTCCAATCCTGGAAAGATTCAGACCTCCAGCGGTCAAAGGGAAACGAATCCCAGTCAGAAGGGCAGCGCGCCCAAAACACGGACGGGGATTTTCTGGGGCACCAGGCAAGGGTGCTCGCCTCCGACGCAGATGGGTTGGTAGGCTGGGGCTGGGCGGACCTGCTCCGATCTCCCCTCATCTCCCTGCCCTGCCCCTGTGCCTTGCCAGCCTTCTTCGCCTCCTTCGCGCCCTGGGTCTGCCCTGTGTTGCCCCGGGCGTCCTACACATCACCTGCTCCCCGCAGGTCTGAGAAAGGTGTAGGAGCACCCAGGGGAGCTCCGTGAGAGTCAGGTACCCCGGCTTCTCTGACATAAGAGAGGGCGGAGGCTCTGAGAGCCTGAATCAGCTAGAAGGCTTCCGGGTAGGGGCGAGTCTGGCGTGGGGTCAAGCCTCAGGGGACTTTAGCCTTCAGGATACCCCCCACCCCGCCCCGCCAGCCTCAACTTAAGCTTTCCAGAGTCCCTGATCCATGGGGTGAATATATATGTCTGTATATGATGCATGCATTTTTCTGGTTCTAGGGTCCACAGCTTTCATCAATTTTGCAAAAGGTCTGTAACCTCACACTGAGTAGAGAGCAAGCCTTCTGGTCCACCTTAGCCCGCATCCAATCCCTTTTATCCCCGCTGTGCCGACCTTCAAACTTGGGTTTAGTGGATTCAGAGTTTGACTCAAGTCTGCCCTTCTGCTCCAGTCTAAAACCAGCAAGGCAGAAATAAATCTACAGTCAGACATTCCACCGAATGTGTATAAGTAACTGAAATAATGTTCTAGGGTCTTTGAAAATTTATACTTTCTGCCCCTTCCCAGGTTGGGCATGTCGGATGTCTTCACTTCTTCTTTTGTCAAAGGCATGTTGAACCTGTACCCTGTGTGGATGCCACCAGGGAGGAAGGAATGTGGGAAAGTGATGGAGAGGGAGGGTGAAGCACTGTGTCTCCCCATTGCCAGTGCAATCCTGAAAAAGAGTGTCCTCCTGATGCTGGAATTTAAGGAGGCACGGGGTTCATGTTACAAATGCTAGGTGGTCCTTTTCCCCTCAGTGGTATTTGAGCAAGATAAACCCTTCCTGGATACTTCCAACTTCCTGGATGCAGATTGGTCTGAGGTCTTGACTTCTGTTTTTACTTTTGACTCATTCATCCCTTTCATTCTCTCCTGCTTCATCCTGCTCTGAGCTGGATGGAGAAAGAGAGAAGCCCTCCAATTGCAAATCAGCTTTAGCTTTACTAAGTCCACATCTGGTTTGGTCAGATACTGGCTGGTGGATGAACACTCTTTGGAGGCGAGGGCAAGATGACAGGGAACACCTTAAATGGCCCTTTCTGCAAAAGTAGCATCATAGTCATGGTGGTCTACTAGGAAATTTATCATTGCCAGTTAAACAAAGGGATTTCCAGACAATAGGGACAAATTCATTCATCATTCATGTTATATATAAATTTTTTTGGAAAGCACCAGCTCCTGCCCTTACATAATAGCTGCCTGAGAATTTCAGGATGAAATAAAAAATTTTTAGAATAACAGAATTTGGTTGTTGAATGTGGATCTTTTGTATGTGTCCTTGTGGCATCACCCAGAAGGACAAAGGATTGGAGGCACTTGTGGTTCTTTTTTATGTGGTATGTAAGAGGGAAATTTGAAAATGAAGTAAGCAGAATCTAAGCCCAGATGCCCCACCCCCAAATTGTTGATCATATTCTTATGGCACATGTTGGTTTAATAAAAGTTTCTTTCCATTCCTAACTAGATCTCTTTCTGTTCTTGATTTTTGAAGAATCTTAAGTAAATAAGAATATGTAAACAACAAACAGAAACATTTAAAGATTATTATTGAAAGCCTACTATGTATTGGGTTCTGTGAGATGGTTGTGGTAACTACTGTCAGAGAGGTTGTGTTCCAGTGATGATGTGATTATCAGCCTGATCATGTTGATCATGTTTATCACATCCTCCCCAGGTCCTGCATAGGACCTCCCAGCATGTAGTAGGTGCTCAGCAAGTGCTGTTGAATCCAACAATAGCTAGAGTCATTTGTGGCTGTCAGACTATCCATCCACACTGGATAGGTTTCCAGCATGCTCCAGATCAGGCTGGCTTTGGCTCAGAGACCATGGCCAGGTGCCTTTTCTTTTTTCTCTTCCACTTTCCTGAAGGACTCAAACGGAAATGTCCTTCTTCTGGGTCACTGAGAGAAGGACCTTACAACCTAGACCAACCACACTTAGAGGAATGAAAAACAGCTGAGAGGGCAGCGGCCAGAAAGAATGGTGCAGACAAGCAGAGGATAAGAATGTTTTTCTGTACTAGATTTTCTCGAAAGAGCTTTTTTATCCAGGGTATCAAAATAACCAGCAGCTGATGCATTTGCTGACTTGGAGGACAGAGTGTGGCGTGTACAGTAATTGTTGTTATTTCTGAGGATGCAGAAGCCTGCAGCCATTGAGTGTCTCATCAACGGCAGCACTCAGCCCTGCACAGACCTCCTGCCTCTCCCTCGCCTCTAGAAGCCAGGACAAAGTGCACCTGCTATTTAAAACACCAGCAGGCTCAGCAGAGATCTGCCAATGAGATGGAACCGCTGGATCTGCTTGCAATACTTGAGAAATAAGGAAATCTTATCCTAGTTGTTGGAGGAAGTGATAGCTTTAACTCAGATTTCTTTTCTCCTTTTCCTTCTAATCAGAGTGAAGAAAACTTCAGAAAGGGAAATATTTCATAATGCTTAGTGAAATGACATGGTTACAGAACACAAGCAATCAATCTAGTCACCTTATTTATGGATGAGGAGACAGAGGCTTAGGAGGGACAGAGGCTCAGCCAAGAACAAATGGCCAGTGTCAGCGCCAGGACTAGGGCTTCTGGATTTCTAGGAGAGTCTTCTTCCCATAACACTCCCTCAAGGAAGCTGAGAGGAAGACCTGCCAACCTCAGGCTGCAGGAGACGGCTTGTGAGGAAGCGAGGCAGGTCCTGTTCAGGAGGAGTCAAGGGTACCCCTCCTGTATGGCCCATCCCTGCCCCTCCTGCAACCTGCTCCTGGCTTTCACCCTCTGGCTCTGAAATCTTCATTTTCTTCATCTCTCCTCGTTCCCTCCCTTTAGTTTGCTTGTTGTTCCCTCTCTTATAGACACTGCTGGCCCAACTACTAGATTTCTCAACTTCACTTCACCACCAATTTCCTCAGCAAAGTGATCTACATCCACTATTTCCTTGGCTTCCCTTAAATTCCTGCAATATGGTTCCCATCTTTCTCCCCTCCCCTGAACTGATATTTTTCTTAAATGACACCAGTTGCAAAACCCAGCATGATCCTAGCAGCATTTATCCATTGCTTCCTTATTTTAGATACGGGGCAAGGCACTTTTGTGAGCCCCCTCTGTAGGTACTTTCCATCTCTAGGTAAGGAAGCTGATGTCTTAAGGATAAATCACTCAAGTCTTGTGGCTGGACAATGGCTGACTAGAGATTTGAACCCAAATCTTTGGCACTTCTGCTGTTGAACTGTGCCTCCTCCTCCTTTCGACCAAGTTCAGCAGACTTTGCTGGTCCCCAGCCTCCCCTCCTGATGACTTCCTGCATGGAACACTTTCCTCCAGAGGCTGCTGTGACAGTGCGGTGCTGTTCTGAGTCTCCTTCTCTAAAGTCTCCGTCTGCTCTCAGAAGGCCTGTGTCTCCCACAGCTCAGTCCCAGGGCTTCCCATTTTCCTTCATGCTTAATTTTTTCCTGGGGTTCTACCCTAATTTAATTATTCCAACCATAGCTTCAACTTTGACCTCTCCTGCTGCTTCCTCAGTCACCAGCACTCCGAATGCCCCTGTGGGTTCTTGTGTTAGCCTCCCTGAACAGGCACTAGCAGGTACTGTTTCCTTCTCATCTGTGGCCCTCGGTCCCTCCATTCAAAACCCTTGATCTTAACTGAGCGAGGCTGTGGCCCCACAGGTCTCTTCATTGGAATAGGTTGACTGAGGACCCAACAGTTCAGTTCTTCTCCTGCGGGGGCACCACAGCCCAGGAAAGCCACCAGCTTGGAACTGACAAGCTTTGGTCCACCTAATCCATCTACCCACTAAGGCAGTGTGACCTTGGGGGGGGGGGGTCACACTATCTTCTTTGAGGCATAATCATTAAAGTTATCTATAATTATATTGGTTAAATTTATTGAATAAATAATTTTTGAATACCTACTCTGTTCCATTTCTATTCTAGGTGCAGGGGATTCAACAAGTGCATGAAGTAGCCTCTAGACATATGAAATTTAAATTCTAGTAATTTTCTTTCTCTATTTATCAACTGTACAGTATTTTATGGACATTATATTCCTGGCCTATAAAAAAATAGACAGGAGCGTGTGACAAAAGCAGAGACTGGCAGTGGTGATACAAGCAACCAGCTTCTTAGGTGCCAGGAGAGTCAAGTGAACCTCTGGGGATCAGGTGCCCTGGTTGTCCTGATCCAAACAGCTGCCAGCTCCCACCTTCTCAGACTGGTCTGACCCTGTCTCAACAAGGGCCGCCCACCTCCCCCATCTGTGATCTCATGGCCACCATGTGGACCACGCAGACCAGGTGCTGTCACTGGTGCTACGGAGGTCCCTCCTGCTGGGACAAGTCTTCAGTGTGCCTCATGAGCCCGCGGGCAAGGTGAGTAGGTGCACCTCCATCCGGGTCTCACTGCACAACCATCACCAGCTCTGGAGTTGGGAACATTTGTGTGGTTCCACAGGAACAGGACTCCTGGATGACCAATTTCCATTGACTTCTCTCTCCTGTCAAATGGTGCTGTGGTGACAATTAAGATCCTATCAGCTGAGAGAGTAGGAACCTCATACTTTCACTGGTAATGCTCCTAACTAGGAGTGTGAGATAGGTAGGCTAGGTGACATCTGGGCAACTCTGAGCCACCACCTCAGGGGTTCAGCTCAATTCATTTAATAAAATGCTGTCCTTGGGTAGGATCTGTGTTAGGTACAAGGAAACAAAGTTCAAGAAAAAATATTTTTTGTTATATGAGAACCTGCTATCCAAGGAGCAAGTGAGCATGCAAATTGATGAGAGGTCAAAGGGAAAATGTAGAAGGCTAGGAGGATGGAGACTTTGACCAACTTAGAGCTTCAGGGACTCTTTGTTGTTGTCCCAATTGCTCTTAGCATTAAGTTCCATATTCTTTAAACTGACATAGGTGGCCCCGTGCCATCTGACCCTCTTGCCCGTACATCCCTCTTTTTGTTAATTCCTTTTCTTTGCTTCAGTCTTAACCTTGGGGAATTTAATTTTCCAGATCATTTCACTCAGGGCAAAAAATATTGTTTCCAATGCTTCCAAAACTATCAGTCATTCCTCAACCTCCTTCTTCATCTGGTCCATTCCTTTTCTTTTGAGATGAATCCTTTAGAATCTTTGAGGATGTGTCTGGTGGGATGCTTTCCCTGATCCCCAAGATGAGACCAAGTACTCTTTCCAGGTGCTTCTGTAGCTCTCTGTATTGCTCAGAACACATGCTTAGCAAATATTTTTTAAAGAGGTATTGTCTGAGCTGAGCTTTGAATCATAAGTAAGAGCCAGGTGAAGAATGTTGGGAAGAGTACCACTGGAGACAGAGGGAACAGCTTGAACTAAGATGTGCAAATGTGGGACAGTGTGGTGTGTGTGTGATTTGAAATGGCAGCAGATGAAGCTACAGCCATCACAGGGGAAGTCAAGGAGGGCCTGCAACATGGGGATGGGGGTAGGACCAGACCCTGGGGGTCCACCTGGGGCCTGAAGTCATGGTCAAGGTGAACAGAGGTGGTGGCAACCTGAGCCAAATACTGGGAACTGAACCTGCAGAGACACATTCAGAATATGTTTGGTGGGCATATTCATCAGGATGTAGGGAATAGTTGGAAAGAGGAGGGAGGGTAAGGAAGAGGAAGTATTCGCCAGGATGCCCCCTGGATTCCTGATTGCCTGACCAGGTAAATGGTAGTGCCAACAATGAAGATGGGGCATCCGAAGGTTAGCCCATGTGGTGCACAGGGAAGCAAAGGTCTTGGGTTTAGGATTTTGTGGGGCCTCTGGGACATCAAAGGGCACGTGTGCAACATGTAAGTGGGGAATCTCAGAAATGCTGTCAAGGACAGCATTGTTCATACACTGCACACAGCTGAAAATGAGGACCCTGGCAGCAGATCACCTTGCCCATTCCATCTTCCCCCTTCCATTCTTCTCTTTGGGGCTGGCAAGAGTGTTTTTTCCTTCTCTTCTCAGTCACAGCCCATCTTAAGTCACATCTTGAGCTCCCTCCAAAAGGCTTTTAGTATGACTCCATGATCAAGTCCTCCAAGCCTAGTTCTTGATATTTTATGGGGAATTAAGGAATTCAGAGCCCTCCCTCCCACTGCTGCCTTGAGGATGCCTGACTTTCAAAACCACTGTCTTGCTGTGGACTCAGAAATCCTACTCTTGATGTGGAAAACTGAATAGCGGCTCCTCTTTCCATTCTAGCAGCAACAATCGTGAAAGCACCCTATGAAAATGACATGCCTCTGGCAGAATGGGGTGATCACAGACTGGGAGAAGCACAAGAGGAGACATATTCATCTCCTTATTACATTCGTATAGTTGGCAACAGTCTGCTCTCTCCAAGAAATACTGAAATCTTCAGGGACTGTAACTTCCTATTATTCACTGTAATAGCTGGAATACAACAGATCCTCAGTAAATGCGTATTATATAAAAATTAAACAGAAAATCACGGGTTTTGAATAACCGTGTTGAAAGTAACTAAAAAATAACCTATTGTGAGTTGACAAACCCATGCCCTCTGTATTGTGCCTTACTAATATTTAGGAAAATTTTTATATTTATTTATTTATTTTTATTTTATTTTATTAATGTTACTGGGCATTTAACCCAGGTGTGCTCTACTACTGAGCTACATTTCAAGCTCTTTTTAATTTTTATTTTATTTTGGGATAGGGTCTTGCTAAGTTGCCAAGGCTGGCCTGGAACACGCAATCCTCTTGCCTCAGCCTCCAGAGTAGCTGAGATTATCGGTGTGCACCACTGAACCTGGCTGATTTTAGAAAAATTCTTAATGAAGCAGGTGTCAGGTCTCTAGAAATAGGTTTTGTCAAGCTCCATCACTCAGGGGTGCTGGCTAACTTCATTCCTCCATGATCTGGTGTGCTTCTTGAGTCCTGCTCAGCCTAGGGATGTTTCTCTTCTTGGTAAGCAGCAGTTTGGGACCCGTGGGGAGTCCCTGTTCTCCCTCCATGTGGAACTGCAGGCTGAGCCTCTGTGTGGCACATGGGAAGCATGCCACATCCCTTCTGATACTGCTTGTTTGACAAGAGGCCTATTTCAAACTTTGTCCTCTGTCAAATTCTCAGCCTGGCAAAAATTGTCTCTCTCTCGAGGGATTTGGAGTGGTGGTGGTGGTGGCGCTCAGGCCTGAGGGTTTAGTCCTACTCTTAGGAAATGACCTGGGATGCCCATTGGACTTGAGATGAGACTACCTGAAGTTCGTTGGTTTTCTCAGGGTATCTGCCGTGATAGAACTGACTTGAAAGATGGAAGAGCTCACTTGTAAATTGAATGAAGGAGATATTTGGGGGAAGACAGGGTCAAGAGAAGGCCCCTGAAAGCATCCTGCATAGGTTTTAAGGTGGCTCTCAGAAAAGCTGTATTGACTTCTGTGGATTATTCACTCTCTCTCACCTCTGGGACTTTGCACATGCTCTGCTCTCTTCTAGGCACAGTTGCTCTGCTCTGTGCCCCTTCACTAGGCTGACCTCCCCAAGCCCAGAGGCCTTAGTGGACATGTGACCTCCAAACGTAGCCTGACTGTCTACGTCTGGGTCAAGGACCCTCACCTATCTGATTGGGGCTCCACATACTCCACACTTTATGATAAAGACCTGTCTGCTTGTTTGTCTTCCTTCTTTCCCCCCCAAACCTGACAAACTCCTCCATGGGGTGGCCAGGGCCATGGCATCCCAGCACCTAACATCATGCCTGCACCCATAGGTATACCACTCTGAATTACTGCTTATCTGTATGTCTGCTTGCATGCTCTTCAATTCTTTACTTGCCTTTCTGTGGATTAACTAAAATGTGCATAGTTATGTTTTCTTCTTAGCACATACTTTTCTACATGATAAAAAGCCTAGACTTCAGAACCAGGGAGATTTGGGTCCTAATTCTAGCTTCTTTGCTTACTGAGTCTAACACCTGTGATTTGAAACGATACCTGCCTATAACACATATGAGAGGGTCTATCCAGTGTTTGCTCCATAGGACTTGGGTGCACAACCCCCCCTCAGCAAGCATGACCCTGCTGTGCATTCCCACCCGAACACACGTGCAGCTGTGTCCTGTTGTGGGCTAAACGAGGTGGACAGTACTTGGGCAGGTTGAGGGAAGTTTGAGTGACCATCCCAAGGTTAATGAAAAAGGGATGCAGATGCTTGGGAACAAAAAGGTGAGAATTCAACCCAGAACCCCTCTTCTCCAGCTCCCAGCTTCTTTGGGCTGCAAGATGTCCTCAGGCTGTCTTCCCTTTGCCATTCTACAAACCTGAAGTGCTTTTTCATTTATTGGCATTCTAATTTTAAAAGTTCCCATGTGCGGAGATGACTTTGATCCCCAGCAGGAGTTTATTTCTTCCTATTAGCATCACATTATACAATCTCCGACAGATTAATCACAGCTATTGTTGTACTGTTGATTCTACACACTGTATAATTTTACTTTCAAAATGTTATTTTAATTAAGAAGGAAATGCATTAGGGAAGGCATTTTCCTGACCGACAGGCTTCTCCAGCCCCACCGAGCAGGTGTATGCCCTGCTGCCTGTGACAGCCACCACTCTGGCAAAGAGCTCGCATCCCATAGCCAAAGGGAAAGTGAGTCCTGTGGTTTTAGGATGTGATAGGAGGACTCTGAATAACTTGATTGAAGCTGAGTTATTTAGTTTTCTAAGAAATTTTCTTCTTTGTGTCTAAAGCAAAGAATTTGTCTTTGTGCCAGATCCCATAAACAGCTTGGTAGAAGGCTGGAAAGAGATATAGAGGTTGGGCCAGTGATCTGCTTCACCTGGGTTTGAGTTCAGCCTGCCTCAGCCACTTATTAACTCTGTGAACTTGGTCAAGTTACTTAACTTCTCTGAGCATCAGATCCCTCAGAAGAGAAAGATCCCCATTAGGCATATGTATGGAAATGCTAGAAGATTTAACCAAGAACATATAGCTAAGGTACCTTAGGATATTTCTTGTAACATACTGAGTGCCCAGTAAAGGGGTCAGTATTTAATTCTACCTACTCTTTTACTTTTGCTCAGGTTAAGAGGTGGTGACAAGTGAGCAGTCCCAAGAGGAGGACAGACAGAATGGCCAACCTGACAATTGTGCAGAGGGCCCACCCTGGTTTGGAAAGAGCAACCGCTCTGAAACCACAGAATCCAGAAACACATTTCAACTTCACCATTTACCCTCAAGTGCTGGATCCAGAGCCAGATACCAAGTGGTTGGAGCAACAAGTTCATTTTTTAAAAAAGAAAAACATTTTGTGGTGAGGGAAAAAATGCTTGCACAAGAAGCTCAAGAAGACAGACAAAGATTGAATAAAGAGCTACTTCTGCTACCAGGGCTACAGGGCAGGGCAAAGTGTTGGCTCGAACTCTTTATCGAACTCTGCTTTGATAAATCCCAATTCAGTTGTCTGATGTCCACACAAATGTTATATCGTTAGACCTGAATGGCAGATTAAGGTGAGGAAAACTCTTTAGTTTAGTGAGGAATGACTGGAGGTGGAAGACTCCTCCTATCCTAGTGCTAGAACTTGGGGTGACAGTGACAGACCCCTGACAAAGCTGAAGAAATTGAAGGGAAATAATCTAATATTCCCACAGCATAAAACCACCATCCTCGTTTGGAATCCTATATTAGGTCCCTTCAAAATGAAGGTTGAAGGATAACCATAGTTCTTTAGCTGTGTTGGAATTTTGTCATTTCAAATGCTGAGCCCTTTGAGATGGGGTATCCAGTTTTTTTCGTCTCTCCATTGGCTGAACTGAGTACTTGGAAGAATTTGTCTTCAAAAATAGTCATTAAATTGAATGGAATAAAATTATTCCAAGAAATGGGCCATTGTTTGGATCATTTGTTAATAGAGAAATCTTTGTTGTAATGGGACTTCAACTGTGTTCTCTAGTAACAGCTGGAATCTGTTAGGGTAGAAGAAAGGTATAAATGGGGGTAAAAACTGAAGACAGCACATATGGCATTGTCATTAATGGAATTTTGAATGCAGTTAATATGTGAAACAGGCTGTGCGTCCAGGAATAGTGCACACAGTCACATTGTGCCAAGTGTGGCTTTAGCCATCTTTCCATGATCCTTGCACGTGTGCAAGGAAAGACAGAATGGGTTTGCTTTGGAAGACAGGGAAGGTCACCTGGCACATCAAGGGCAGTATTTGCAGATCTCTCAACAGAGGACCGAAGCACAGAGCATGCTTTTTTACGTGGTCAATTTTTTTCCAATGAAAACAAACTCATTGGAAATACCCTGTCTTAGTTAACATTTGTATAGACTTTGATATACTTTCTGGCATTTTTATGTAGTGCAGATATTCACTTAAGCTTCAGAAGGAAAAGTTAACACAATTTATGTTTATTCTACACATTTTTCAAAATTCTGGGGCCTAATACACATCACAAGCTGTCCCTCTGGTTGCTGATAGCTCTGAGAGTTGCTACTTGGCCTCTAAGGATGTGAATATGGTCATAGTATTTTTCTCTTTAAGTTATTATTTGTTACCTTCTTAGAAAAGGAGATGCAGGTTTAAATCTCCTGGTTGCCTCTGACCACTCTGCCACCCCTGGAAACTTTCCAATCAACAATTACCGAAAAAGGTGGTTTGGCTTTCCTAGTATCCCAAAGCAGGGCTAGGACAATAGTCACTAAAAATGGGCATTGTCCAATGTTTGCAGAACATCAGAGAACAGTTTCAATACTAATGGTTTCAAATAACTGTTTTAAAAGGTACAACTAATAAAAATCCAGTAAAAATTATAGTCAGGCACTTTGCAAATTTGAAGTGTGACATAGAAATGTGTAATACAAACGATTCTAGTTGGTGTGCTAGGATACAGTAGGCTAGGATACAAAAAGGAGTGTTGGCACCGTCTGTTTTTAGCTGTGCCTGACCCATGGGGAGCATCTCAAAGAATGCTTTGCGAGAAGAGTGGCACAAAGCTGGCAGGGCAGGAAAACACCAAACAGGGCAGAGGGAAGAAGGGACTTGATGTCTCCCGGGCTGTGTAGATGTCAAAACCACACAGAAAAAGCAGGATGAATTTCTTTTCAGTCCCTTTAATAATATTTCCTCTCAAGTTTGTCTTTGGATCAGAACCAGTGAAGTCAAGGTTGGTATAATGAAAGATTTTGCAAACTTAAATGAAGCTGCTCCCTGAAGCTTCACACAAAACAGTGAGGGAAGTCATCTTTTAAAATATCCCCTCTGTCCTCCCTGGAGCCCCTCCAAGGCCCAGGCCTGGTCAGGAGCACTGCCTGTCCAGGCTGGGCATGGGACAGGAGAGAAAGCACTAGCCCACAAGTCAAGAATTTCCTCTTTCAATCTCAGCTGGACTCTGAACTTCTACATGACCTTGGACAAGATCATTTGCCTCTCTGAGCCTTCATTTCTCCAGAAAGAATCAGAGTCCTAGACTAGGTGATTTCAAGGATTCCTCTGAATTTCAAAGTTGCTAAAACAAATGGATCCACATTAAGACAAACCCTTCCTACTGGATTGTTTTGTTTTAAAATAAGCAGTCTAAAAAAGGGCAATGGTTACCCAAGAAACATGACTCTTAAATTGTAAAACTTTAGGCATTTGGTCTGCCAAAGGAAAAACCAAGTTTTTTATTGATTTAGTCTGTGTGTGTGTGTGTGTGTGTGTGTGTGTGTGAGAGAGAGAAAGAAGAGAGGAGAGAGAGAGAGAGAGAGAATATAGCTTAGGAGATTGAGAGCTTTCTCATCGTTCTAGTTGTTTACACCCAAAACCTTAGGGTCATTTTTGACTCTAACTCTTTCTTTTCCACACAAGATTGAACTCACTGGAAAACCTTAGTGGCTCCTCTTCATCTGTCTAGAATGTGATCACTTCATTACCAGTGGTGTCACTGATGACCCAATAGACCATCTCTTCTTCATCTCTCATCTAGATTGTAATGATACTCTCTTAACTGCTTTCTCTTCTTCCAACCTTATCTCCTCTGTCTATTCTGAGTACCAGTTCCCTCCAGAGTAATCCTGCTAAAACCTTCCTTCCCCAAATCCTTTCTTGGAATCTGTGGCAGTCAGTTTGAGCTGTGTTTTGCTGATGTAACAAGCAACACCGAAATCTCGGTGGCTTAACACAACAATGCTTACTTATTGAAACTACACATCCAGTGTAGTATAGCAGAAGAGCACTGCTCACCAGGGTCACTTGGGGGCTTGGGGGTGGAACCTGATGGATACTCCCTCCATCATTGAAGGAGAGACAAGAACAGGACAAGTCACACTATGGTTCTTGAGGCTTCTGCCTGAAAGTGACCACAACACTTCTGTTTCCGTTTTGTTGGCTGATCTAGTCATGTGTGTTTCAGTGGGGGCAAGGAAGGGCAATTCTACCACGTGGCTGGAGGGGGAAGAAAGTCTAAAGGTCACCACAGCTTCCTATCTGGCTCAGAAGGTGTTCCATGACCTTATGGTCAGGGTCCTCCAGGGTCCTCCAGGGTCCTGCATGATTCAGCCTCTTAGTTCAGCCCCATTCCCTCTCTGATCTCCTCTCATTCTACTTTCCCTCCCTTCACCTCAGCTCCTCTAATACTCCAGGCAGGCTCCCCCGCAGGGCCTTTGCACTTGCAATCCACTCCTTGGAGTATTCTTCCTTCAGATGTTTGCATGACCCTCACTTTCTGAGTCTTTGCTCACATGCCCCTCCATATTGAGGATTTTATAATCCTGACTGCTGTAATTAAAAATTCAAACTATGCTTTCCTTTACACCCACCCTAGAACTCCCCATCCTGCTTCTCTATTTTTTTTCCTATTGTACTTATCATTTTCCAATATAACTGATTTGTTTTGCAGTAGGGTGCAGTTGTTGAAAGCCTAGACTTTATCTTACATAGGTTCAAGCCTATGCCTCTTCTTCTTCCTAGTTAGTGACCGTGGGGAAGTTACTTAGCTTCTCTGTGCCTCGGTCTCCCTGTCTGTAAAGTGGGGTTAATAATGTGCCCATGTCCTAGGATGATGGTGAAAATGAAGCAAGTAAATTGTGTAGAATGGGATCTGGCACACAGTAATGCCATTTGCTATTTTTATTTGTTGTCTGATCTGCTGAACTGGCATAAAAGCTCCATAGGGCAGGGATTTCTGTCCTGTTTCAACTCTGTTCTTCAAAGGAGCATTTGGCATATAATAAGCACAACATAAATATTTATTGTGTTTATCAGTAAATGACTGCTCCAACAACTAGTGTGCTGGGCGAGCTGGCTGGCACTCACTCTCCTCTGGCCCCTGCCCTACCCCTGAGGTCTGCAGCCCTGAGTACAGGGAGGACGGCACAACAGCCAGATTCCCCCACCAGGTCAGACTGCACATGCTCAGGGACCCTGAAGCACCTGCTGGGGACCTTTCTGGATGTCATGATGTGTGATGGGGGTGTCGGCTTGTTTTATCAGGCAACATCTTGCTCTACTTTGAATCTAGAATGAATCAGAATGCAGGTGAAACCTGTCTGCTCTGAAGTGGTAAACACTTCTTTGACTGGTTAGCCTCTGTTGCAACCTTGGACCCTATGCTCTTCTCCTATGGTAACAGATATACCTGTTCCTATTGCAAACCAGTCACTTGCCATTGTCATGATTTTTCTGGGCTCTGTCTTCTCTGGGGAGCATGAGACCCAGCTGCTGTCCCTGGGCCAGGCACATAGTAGGTGCTCAGTTAAAGTTTGTTAAGTGACCAAGCCAATGGATTCAGAAGCCCACTCAGTGGAAGTCAGACTGTGCAAACCCTCTCTAATATGTTGGAGGGAAGGTTGGACCCCTGAAGTGTGGGAAACTACAGAGAGCTATTAAAGTCTGATTTTCCCTTGTATTTGGACAAATTAACAGCACAGATGTGAATGTCTTATTAAGAAGCATCAGTATTCCTGACATGTTGTAGTGGCTTCCTAGTTCAGCATGTTAGAACTTCACAGGTGGTTCAGCAACCTGAGAGACTCAGAAAAATCAAGTTTCCTGATCTGTCCCATTTGGGTGTGCTGGAGCTTCTTGGGGTAGAAATGGCTTGGAATTACAAAACCAAGTGTAGATAATGAGAAAAAATTCCTGGCAGTGAGGACATGTGAGGGTGTTTCACTCCTTAAACTTGTTAAGTATGGCAGTGTCTCAGGTGTTCAGTGGGGAGGGAGACCCAGGGACAGTGCTAGGGATGGTCAGTCTTATTTCTGTTTGTCAAGTTCTGGTCCTGTACCAGGCTTGTGGGAAGTGCCTTCCAGTTTATTGCAACTTGATTTTGGGCCTCAAGTGCTTTTGTCTTTGGTTGGTAGGGTGGGATCCTGTGCACCATTGACAGGAGGTAAGAAGGGAGGATCACGAGGTGGCTTTCTTTCTTCACCTTGAACCCAGTGTGGGAAAATGCTGGCCGACTTGCTTACTCATATGGGTGCATGGCTTCTACAGCACCTGGTGGAACCTTTGCCCCCACCCGCCTCATGCCTGTTCTGGCCCCCTTTCTCTTTCTGAGAAAACAGAGGCACTTTGTTATTCTTGGGACCTGTTCTGGGCTTGGCCTAGGAACAGTGGTGAAGCAGGTAAAGCTCACCTGTTCTCATACTCTTCAGCCCCTTCCCAACCCTTTGTTTCTTCAAACCCTGTGTGACCCAGGCATGTCCTATATTATTATCATTTTTTAAGTATCAGTTTTCTCATCTGTAGAATACCATTAACAATAGCATGTGACCTGAAACTCTGAAACTACTAGAGGAAAAGGTAAACCACTTCAAGATATTGGTGCAGGCAATGATCTTAGGACTGGCACCCCCAAAGCAAAGAAAACAAAAGCAAGACTCGACAGGATTATGTCAAACCATAAAACTTCTGTATAGCACAGGAAATAGGAGTAAAGAGACAGCCTGCAGAATGGGTGTGAATATTTGCCAGCTACTCATCTGACAAAAGGTTAATATCACAAATACGTAAAAAACTCAAAACACTTAAAAATAAAAACCTAAGTAATCTGAGTAAAAATGGGCATGTGATCTGAATAGTCACTTCTCAAAGAAATATAGATGATCAATAAATATATTAAGAATAATCAAAATCATTAGCCTTTGGGGAAATGCAAATCTATCTCATTCCAGTAAAAATGTCTATTATAAAAAACCACATGATCACAAATGCAGGTAAGCATATGGAGAAAAAGTAACTTTTGCACACAGTTGGTAGAAATATAAATTAGGACAGTCACTGTGAAAAACAGTATGGAAATTCCAGCTATCCCATTCCTGGCTATGTATCCAAAGGAAATGAAATCAAAGTACAGAAGAGAGAGTGTGCTCATGTTTATTGCAATACTATTCACAATGACCAAGATAAGGAATCAGCCTGGATGCCCAGCAACATGTGGACACAGAAAATATGGTAGTATACATAGTAGAGTATTGTTTGGCCATAAAGACTGCTGAGAGGATCAGTTCCATCCATTTGCAGCTAAATGGATGAAACTGGAAATCACCATGTTAAGCAAAACAAGCCAGATACAGAAAGACAGGTATTGTGTATTCTCTTATATGTGGGAACAGACAAACATAAAAAGTAAACCCAAAAGTAGAATAGTGACTCCTAGGGCCTGGGAAGGGTGCAGGGGGAAAGAAGTAAGGGTGGAAGAAGGAAGAATGGATATGATCAATGGACACTGCATACACATGGGAAAATATCACAGTAAGTCCCATTTAAATGTTCAATGAGTGTGTTAATAAAAAGTGGACATAAAAATAGCATGTGTTTCCAAAAGGTTCCTTGGAGGATTGAGTGAGATAGTTGCATTATGACAGTCGGATGGCATCAGTGTTGCCTCTCAGGAAAGACTCTGGCATTGCTGCATCTAAGCTAGCATCGTGTAGGAGCAGGTGTCTTTACCTCTGAGGATCAGGGCCCTGTGACTCCCCAGCCCTCCACCTAGAAAGAGCTCAGGCATCAGGACAGCAGTTAGGGGAGATAGTCTGGGTTTGAATTTAAGTGCCCTTGAAACCACATGAAGTAGAGCGACCTGCTCCTTCCTGGGGTTTGGAAGAGGTAGCAGGGGATGGTGAAATAAAGATTAACTAGTGTTTATAAATCCTTTGCAACCTGTCATTTCCTTTTTTTTTTTTCCTTAAAAA
>JAJEJO010002616.1:254594-314650 GCA_020662805.1 Glaucomys volans
CACAGAAGACCAAAAATATCTCCTCTTTGCCCTTCTTGCCCTACTTTCAGAAGTTTATGTCACTGTCATATTCATAAATCCTAGAAATTTTCAGCAGGAAGAGATTATTCTTAAAAGATTGCCATGAGTTCTCCTGGCTGAAGGGAGCTTCTGAGTTCCCAGCCTATTACATAATTCCTAATAAGCACAACTTAAGTTCTAGTACCGATTGAATATCAGCTTTTATCAACAGTTCAAATAACATTTCCAAATCGACAAATCAGAGCGGTGCACGATCTATGCGTGGTCTGGCAGCTGTCCTTAGCATACCACCGGTTGTGGTTGGTTCTGCTGGTGAAATCTGTTTAACTGAGTGGAACTTGCCATGCTAATTGGTACCACAGAGATGGTCAGGATCCTGAACTTTGATCCCATGAAAACAGACATTATTGAAACAGAATTTTGTTTGTTGGTTCAGGGGTTGTCGGCTCCTGGAGTCTTTCTGCTGTCAAGTTGCTGGAAAGGCCATTTGTTTATGGAATTTGTTGTCGGGAGGAGCAGTCTGGGGAAGCGAATTTAAGGAGATTTATTCCCACAAAGATGAATTCATATGGAAAAAGATTGTCAAGGAAAAAAATTAAACTGCTTCTGTAAGTATTGCTACATAGTGACTGTGTGTGTGTGTGTGTGTGTGTGTGTGTTTTAAGGATGCCACCAGGTCCTTTATAAAACACTTTTAGGCTAAAACACAAATATACAGAGAAAATAAGGGAGATTTTTCACCTCATAGATACATTTTACAGTGACCTTTTAGTGCTCCAAATTTGAAAAAAGATCCCCAAATTCAGTTAATGCACAGTATTTCCGGTACAAATGCAGTGTAAAATGAGGCACTCCTGTAAGTTATTTAATTAGAAAATAATTAAAAGGGTTAAACCAATCTTTTGTAGAGCTCCATGCACTGAGTTTTGGGCTAAAATGCACAAGGTATGAATTTTCTTCTTGAACTCCCCTTTTACCTTGTGACTCTCTTGGCTTGAGAATGCACTTGGTATACAAGTTTCCTCAGGCAAGCCAGCCTGTTATTTGCTGGTATCTGTTTATTTGCTGTATCACTCTTAGCCCTAGGGATTCATTTTTGAGTTTAGTGTGGCCCCCACCCAGGCTCTGCTAAACTGTGTGCTAGGCATGAGCTCTTCATGTTTCCAGCACTCACCTCTACAATGTCCTTTGGTCATTTGATCGCCTACCTCCATCTATGTTAAGTGGAGCTTTGCCTGCAGAATCGGGTAAAGCATGTGACTTAGGCCTAAGGCAACGAGTACGTCACATTCCCTAGCCACAGAGATTGGTTTAGATATGCGCATGCAGGCCCAGCAGAACCAGTGAGATGCAATGAGATTTCCCTGTAAGTTCTGAGACAGAAGGAAATGCCTTCCCCGCAGTTGCCCTTCCAACTTGAACTTCAGGCAATGTAATATAAGCTGGAGCCATTCTGGTTTTATGGGGGCATGGGATTTTCTGGCAATGAAACCTTGAGAGAATAAGGTGAGCCAAGATACTGGGAGAGAGGATAAGGTAAAAATGGCAGCTTTGAACACCCATAGCCAGCTATGCCTGAACTTAGACCCATGTTTTCTCTGTTCTGGTTTCTATAACAAAATAACATTGACTGGGTGGCTTAAACACCAGACATTTATTTCTCATGGTTCTGAAGACTGGGGAACCTAAGATCAGGGTGCCAATATGGACAGGTTCTGGAGAGAGGCCTTTTCCTGGCTTTCAAATGGTTACCTTCTCACAGTGTCCCACATGGGGTGGGAGGAGAGGGTATGAGAAAATGAGCAAGCTCTTTGGTCTCTCCTTAAAAGGACAAATGACACTAATCCCATCATAAGAACCTCACCCTTATGCCTTTATCTATACCTCATTATCTCCCAAAGGCCTCATATCCAAATACCATCACACTGGGGTTAGGTTTTCTTCTTATGAATTTTAAGGGTGCAAAACATTCAGTTCATAGAAATATGTCTCTCGACTTGTAATTTTTACATACCTATAAGTTAACATTTTGCTTTAGACTAATTTAGGCCAGATTTTGTCATTTATAGCCGAGATTTAACTAATAGAGAAATACATATTGAAGACCAACATGTTCAAGCCCCACCTATTAAGAGTTTCCATTTGTTCCAGGATTAAAGCTGTTTCTTTTTCTCCACCCGATTTTCTTCTGCCTCCTGAGCACAGGTGTGCCCCACATTGGAACATTCTGAATCAGAGTTTTGAGTCTTAAGTTGCTTTGTGTACTTCTTTCCTGGTTAAAAGGTAACTCAACCAATGACTATAATAGAAAAGTTAGGAAAGGATTTAGACTAAGCTCTGTTTTTATTTTGTTCCAGGTTTTCCTAGACTGTGACTTCCACAATAAATCTTCATATACTTCGAGTTCATTCTTGACCATAAATGGTTCCATAGAACCTGTTTTATAAAGATTACCAATACCTGCAGAGTCTCTTTTCTTTAGACAGTGTGGAGTAAAAAATTTGGATAATGTGAGAGCAGCTTCATGATCTAGACTGTGGAACTGGCAGAGCTGTATTTTTGGCCAAAATTATCCAACTTTTCTGGGCAGTTGTATTCGGAGTTGATAGTTAAAAGTATGGCAACAGCTCAGGTGGATGGTTCACGGTAGGACTGAGGTCTCTGGAGTGCACTGCCAGTCTTATTTCTAGGGTAGATGGGGAACCTGGAAGGACTCCAAACTTGGACTATTGTGAGCTAATATGAAAACATGGCAGGTGGTAAAAAAGTTGGGTTTTAATAGACACAATTGGGCTTAGATAGACCTGAGTTTCAACACTAACTCAACCGTGGAATCTTGGACAAATCATTTTACTTCTCTGAGTTTTAGCTTCTTCATCTGTAAATTGAGAATAAGAATATTTACTCTATAGTAAACACCATAAGGATTTTAAAGTTCCTAAAATAGTGCCTGAGAGATAAACACTCTGTAAATAATTTCCTTCCTCCCTCTACCATAATACATTATGATTAAATAATGGCTTAACAATCAGCAGAGCCTGGCTCAAACCTTGACTCTATTCCTAATCTCTGTGACTTTGAGCAAGTATGTGCCTTTATTTCCAATGTGGTAGCAGAAATGATATCATTATCTGTGTTTTATAAATAAAGACAATAAGGTTTAGAAAATTGGACAAAACACTCATTAGTAAGTGGAATTGGGAATTGAATTCATCTTGAAAATGGAGGCAAATTCCATTCATTTATCTACTCTCTTGTCTACCCAACCATCCATCCATCTATCCCTACATCCACCCATCCTTCATCCACCCATCCTTCCATCTACCCATCCACCCACACATCCACCCACCCGCCTATCCATCTGCCCATCTACCCATTCACCCATCCATCCCTTTATTCAGCACGTGTTTATATAGCCCTCTGAGCATTTTCACTGTATGATGCAGTACCTTAAGTGCTTAGGTTACAACTATGAACAGAGTAGTCCCTACCATTGTTGAGCCTAATAATCTGTGGGGTCTAGTCTTTCCCTTTCTACCTCAAAGGGTCATTTTGAGACTCAAATGAGAGAATGAATAGGAGAGTGCCTTGTCAAGTGTAAAACACAGTGAAATATAAAATAATATTATTATTCTCTGTTCAGACATATTGATAGCATTGCCCACACAATGAAGTCCCCCCTAATGCCAATTTGAAATTGAGAAAATACTTAACATGTTAGTGAAGGAACCTAGAGAATTTTAAAGATAGCAGCCTCAACTCTCAAGTTCTGAAAGAAGAGTTCAGGACCTGAACTCTGATATGCCTGCAGACAAACCCTAAATCCCAGGGCCTCAGATGTCTGGGCAGGGCTTGTCCCACAGTGTGTGTCTTGGGGCAGAAGGTAGCCTTGCTGCCCTGGATTTGCTCTCCAGGCCTTCACTTAAATGCTTCCTTTGGACTCTGTTGGTTCTTGGTTCTGACACCTGCCTGGTCCTTTTTTCTCCACTCTCTCTAGCTCTTCTCCCATGCCCAACCCTGGCACCCAGGACCAAGGGCTGAGTTAGATTTGCTTGTCCCCTGAGGCTGTTTACACTTTAGGAAGGGAACTCAATTGTCAGAAAGTTGCATTCGGGTTTTCTTTTCTTTTTTTTTAAACTACCTTCACATGGCCACTACTCACTCCACTGTTGTCTGACTGATTCTCACTGTTTGTCTATCAGTGTGTAGGGGGTGTCGCGGGGCGGGTCCTGGACTTGAGGACACCTATGCTGTGTGGTGGCTCATGGTTAGGGCTCTCAGTGAACATCAAGGCATAACAAGTGTTTGGGGATAATTTGGGGATAAGAGAACGATAAGACATGGGTTTAGCTGACTGGGGTGGGCCATGGGTTGCTTTATTTTAGCTTTTAGGTCCTTGCCTTGTGGGATCTGAGGTTTAAATCTCTCAAGGTTTTTGTTTCTGACAGGTGCCTGTCCTCAAGAGTCCCCTCTCAAGTGAGGACCTTGTGCCCTTCACTTTCTAGCTGGCCTTCCAGCTGGTGCCAAGGAAGCCTGTGAGTATCTTCCTGGGAAGAAGAGAATGGCATGTGCATGAAGTGCTGCTGCTCCCTGCACGTGGGGAACCCCGAGCCTGGGACCTTTGATTTGAGTCCCTTGCACATGGTGCCCCAGGGTTGTGTGGACTGGCCACTCTGCTGGTGGCAAGGCTGAGGTTAAGCCCTTCACCCTGGTCCAGCTGCTGCTGAGCTTCCATGTGTGTCACACACTGCTGCCTCCCTGCTGTCACTCATAGGCTCCATCTGTCCTTCAGACTGGCTGACTGAGGGCCTCCTCCAAATTGGTTAAAGTCACATCATCCCAGCCCCTGCGTGTGGAGCGACTCCTGGTGTTCCACAAAAGCCCTCAACTGGAACCTGTGCAAGCCTTTTAATATATGGCTGGGAAAAAGGAAAATGAATGTTCCCAGTAATTTTCCCATTCCCATTCCCTCTTCTACCGAGAAGACCTTAAAGAAGGGGGTGGGGAGCTTCATACCAGAGGCAAGTTTGCAGTGAGAATCTCTGAGTCTATTTTTGTCCAGTACCATCTGGACACAAATCAAGAATCTAATTTTTCCCACTACTTTCTCTCTCTCTCTCCTTTTTTTTTCTTTACCCCTTTGTACTTTAGCTAACTCTGAGAGCTTGGAGCCTGAAACCAAGTCTGGACCACAGAATTCCATTAAAACATAAAGAATAAACAGAAAGAAAATGTCACCAATTCCATGGATTATTTTCCCCACCTACAGTGCTTATGGCAGTCAGGGCCCCAGAATCCCTTCTTCAAGGACTTGACTGATGTACCAGAAGGTGCAGAAGGAGGTGGGGTGAGAAGAACAGCAGCTGGCTCCTTCCTGCCTTATACCTCCAGCTGTGGGTAGAGTGTGCTGAGCCCCAGGACCAGGGATCTAAGTCCAGCCATGTGATTGTAATCAGTCAACCTCTAGTTAGTGCTGACAGACTGCCAATGGGTTGAGCTAGGCCTGTGAGCCCTGGAAACCTCAGCACAGCAGCAGCACCCAAGCAACAGAGCCCTTGACCTAGGCCTGACATCCCACCTAGCTCCTTCCCTGGCCAGAACTGATTCCCCTTCTCCCTCATGGCCAATGCTCTGACCAGCTACCCTGTGATATTAGTGCTGTGGATCTCCTAAACATTCCAGTAAGTGGGGATTTCATATTGGTGGAATTTGGGTGCGTAAGGAATTTTTCTTTAAAATCATTGGTGCTTGAGAACTTTGGCTTGAAAATAAAGTATAGGAAGTTCTAGGCTGGATCTTCTCTATAAAAATGAACATGTTTATTCAAAAGACTGGATGTTAGGAACTTAGATTTATGTTCTGTTGGTAGAAGAACCAAAGGTGAAAGTGAGAACTTTGATTTTTTTTTTCTTCAGGAGAATGTTGCTCTGAAAAAGAAAGGGCTGGTGCTATATGATCTCCCTAGTCTACTTTTCATTGCCGAATGTGTGTGTCTTCCTTGTGCACCTGTGGGATACAAGACTGCTTGTGGCACACCTGGGCCTATGATATTTGCCCAGCCTTCTGGGGCTATCTTGGGCAGATGCCTTCTTCTGCTAGTGTGAAGGACATTAGGGAGCTCCTCTTTTGGCTGAGCCTCTTGGAAGAAGAGAAGAGCCAGCTGGAATACTGGTGGGCCTCTGGCTGCCAGCAGGACAGATGTATCAAGTCAGGTTTATGGGAGAAGTTTTCCCAGACTGCTATGTCCAAACTTCTGTCCATCCTGCTGTAACCTCTATAGTTAGATGGATGAAAACCAGACTCATTCAGCCTTGGATCAGAGTTGCATAGATAAGAACTCAAAGAAGAAAAAAATAGTGCATCCTTAGATATTTTTTCCACTTGAGAAGAAAAATCAGGGACTGAAGGGAACCAGAAGGATGTGGTCTTTGAATTAGACTTGAGGTGACAACACAGCAAATGAACACAAGGACACTTGCTCAGGGGAGCTTTACCAGAATACCTCCTGGTTTAGACCTGGGACTTTCTCAATATAGAAATGACCATAAAAAGAAAGGGACAGATTCCCATGCAGAAAAGTGACCTCTCCTCTGAATTCCATGCTTGGAAAAAATACTTATTTAAGGGAAAGGAAAAAAAAAAGGCTACATAGCAAAAATCTGGCTTGTTTAGAGGACTCTGCCTAGAGATCATGGTGGAAATGGAGCCCAGGAACATGCATGCACAGTGGGTATTACCAGGTAGGAGCTCAGCGTCTCTTCTGAGCTCCCTGGACCTGAGTATGACACTGAGACCATGGTGTGGGGAAATCTATATCCCCATGGTGGCATCATGTTAACAAGCATTTCAACCAATCCTCTGAAAAAGATATTGAATCAGGCTGTCTCATCCAAGTCGGCTAGAGACCGCCTGGATGGGTTCACTGGGACCAACCTAGGTGGCTGCAAGCCCAGCGTAGGTCTGTGCTCTTAAGGGTAGCTAAGGGGTGCAGGAGAGGGCTTGCTCACAGCACAGTCGGCAACAGAGGGAGTTGCACTAAGAAAAAGCATTGGATCAGAGAAATTACCAGTGGAGTGTAGAGGCTCTAGTAAAGTAAAATAGTATTGCTGTGATATTTAAATTCTAGGATTTTATATTACAGCTGTGTAAATGGTCTTAAACTTGAAGAAATCCATAGGCAAAAATGTAAAGAAATCATGTATGCCTTTTGCTTTTAATTTTGCTGAGTAAAATTTGCTAGCTTTTAATTTTAAGTTTAAAAGGAGTACCAGATTTTTGATTAAGATCAAGAAAACCTTTTTTACATAATTTGTTTTAGTTTTTAAATTTTCAAATTGTTTTAAACTTTTAGAAAACATTGCAAAAACAGAAGAGTCCCTTATATCCTTCCCCCAGCTTCCTCCAACATCACTGTCATAACAATGATACGTCGATCAAAACTAAGACTTGAACCTCAGCACAGTACTGTGAAGCAAATAACAGACTATTTCACCCATGTGCCTTTTCTGGTTCAGAAATTAGTCCAGGACCTTCAATTGCATTTATTTATTATGATTCCTTAGCCTCTTCTAATCCGGAATTGTTCCTAAACCTTTCATTGCATTTTACAATCTTGACATATTTTTCAAAACTTTCTATTTTGATATATTTATAGATTCATGTGTAGTTGTAAGGAATAATGCAGCAAGATCTCACACCCTTTACCCGGTTTCCCCAGTGGTAACATCGTGCATAATTATAGCGTATCATATCCAGAAAGTTGACATTGATGTAATACATGCACCTTAGTCAGATTTCACCAGTTTCATATGAACCCATGTGTGTCTGTGTTTGTTCTGTGCAATTTTATTATATGTGTGGATTTTTGTGGCTACCACCAAAGAATAGTTCTGTCATAAGGATCCCTAGTGCTCTCTTCTTCCACTCTCTGATCCCTGACAACCACTAATCTATTATCCATCTCCATAGTTTTGTCATTTTGAGAAGATCATATACATAAAGACATGCATTATGTAATCTCTTGAGATTGGCTTTTTGTTTTACTCAGAATAATTCCCTTGAGATCCATCCAAGTTGTTGCATTGCTCAACAGTTCTTTCATTTTTCTTTCTGAGTGGTGTTCCATGGTGTGATGTACCACACTTTGTTGAAGTGCATTTAAACAACCTCAACTCTTTTGAAGAGCATTGGTCAGATTTTTGTTGACTGTTTTCAATTTGAGTTGGTCTGCTGTTTCCTTATGATTAGATTGTGGTGATATATTAATGGTTTTTCCTTTCTGAGTTCATCATATCAGGGAATACATAAAGTCAATATGACTTATTACTGGTGGTGGTAACTTTAATCAGTAGGTTAACTGGCATCTGCTAGATTTTTCTGCTGCAAAGATGTTATTTTCCTATTTGTAATTAAATAATTCCTTGGGAAGATTGCTTTCTTTAATGGAAGCTTGATAACTACAGTTTTTTTTCTTGCCCCACTGGCTAAATCTCTGCGCCCCCTCTCCAAATCAGAGCCAGAGCTTTTCATGAAGTGCAATGATCAACAGAGAAGGCATTATCCAAAGAAGAAACTCAACATGCTTCTTAGATCATGTTCTACTATGTAAAACATTGATTAAAAAATAAATTTAAAAAGTCCAACAGGAAATGCTAGCACTGTGGGTATGGGCATATTTTCAGTATTTTCTTCTGGCAGCAGCCTACTATGCAGAAAACCTGTCCCTTTGGAAGTAAATGTGACTAAAAATAGGTGGCTTTGATTCACACTTCAGAAGGAAACAATGGTGGCTGGAGTTACCTGTGTAGACTGGAATCCTTCAGCTCCTTTTGTGTCCTGTTATCATGAGAGGGGCCCCTCCCTGCTTGTGCTTTTACTCTTATCCCCTTCTTGATTCATGGACACTTGAGAATTTCAGTTTTTCCATCTTTCTTTGTTTTAATCAATTATCCATCAGAGCTTGAACCATAGATAGTTAAACATACTTATGTCTCTTCAATCTTAAAGGCTGTAATGAATATAAAGGAAGGAAGGAAGGAAAGATGGCCTCTGAAAATCCCAATGGACCCCAAATCCCAAGGATATTTTCATTCCCCTTACAAATGATTGTTTAATGGCCATGTGACTAAATTCTGATCAAACTGAAAGCTAGAGAGGTTTGCTGGGAAAGTTTCTTCTTGTTTCTAAGTGAAAGGCACATGGATAGGGTCAATCTTTTTCTCCAAGTGGATGGGAATCAGGAAGCATGTGGGCCTGACTTCTATGATAGCTGTCCCACAACCAAGCTGGGGACCTTGAAATGGTCATTGGGGATGGTGAAATGGAGAGACAGAAAACCAAAACCAAACCAATCCAAAATAAAACCTGCTGATCTGGGGCTTCCAAGATGGTGGTACCTCTCCTGAAAATAGCAGAACATAGCAGGTAGACTTAATTCAAATTCTGGCTCTGGCTCTGACTCTCTTACTAACAAATTACTTCACCTCTCTCTTCCTGTTTCTCCAGAAGATGAAAATAAAAGGAAGTAGAATAAACTTTTATTGAGATCTCATTAGTTACTCTTCTAACTCATTGTGTCCACTCATTAAATGTTAACATGGCCTATATTCTCACTGCTCACATTTTAGAGATAAGAGAACCAAAACTTAGAAAGATTACATTTCCAGCACAGAGCTAGTAAAAGACAAAGCCAGTATTCTAACTAGAGTCTGTTTAAGTCCAGGTTCATACTATTTATTTGGAATGAAGTATGATTTGAATTTGGGTAGCTACAATTTAGCACAAGAATGGCATGTAGTAATGTTTAATGAATGTTTGTTGAATAACTGTGGGCTCCATATACTTCTTGCCAGCACAGAAATTGGGATTTTCCTTCTGTGAGCAGAGAAGTGCTGAGATCTGACTGGGAAGCTCAAGAACTCTAATTGAAGACAAGTTTTAACTTTTAACTGAGGAGACCTAAGGTCACTAAGCCACCAGTTAGTGGCCTGTCCTCTGTCTCTGGAAATCAAAGCTGTGCTCTTGGCCACCAAGCTAGGGAATTATAACCAGACCTCTGGGGATATGGGTCATTCTTTATACCCATACAAAGTCTGATAAAGAAACAAAATATTTTTATATGCAATAACAACAAAATGACAAAAACACATCCTTACTGTGAAGAATTCTTTGTACAATAATATGATTATTTCCCATTGAGAAAAGGCAGAGTGAACTTTATTTTGAGTATGCTTAGATTTACCAATTGAGAACTTATTGATTTTAGGTGGTCAGGAACTTAGAGATAACCTTGTAACGCTCAGCACAATATGGCCACGAAATGCTTTACTTTTTAACTGCAAATGTCATATATTAGATAAAGCAATTGAACCAGTGCTGATGAAGCCCTGGTGGAGATGACCCTGGGATGGGTAGGCTTAGTCCTCATGAATGGGATTTGTGAAGAGCACTAGAAGATGTTGAATCCCTGGTCATTGCCTAGGGTTGCAGCAATGGGTGCTGCCTACATTCTGTTTGGACCACGCACCAAGACCCAAGCCTGTTCCCTCAGTTCTTTGTAGATAAGAGCCTTGGTAGAGGCCCACATGCATCTGAACTTTGGTCCAGGGGGAGCAATTAACACCTCATTTGTCATCCATCTCGTCTATCCCTGAGGAGGCAGTGCCTCCACATTGAAAATATTCTGACCTGGGTCAAGGAAATAGGTCACTGGAGCCATTTCTGTCTCTGTCTACTGACCTAAGAAGGAGATCTCTTTTTCTGTTTATTAATGTTTTGACTCTAAGAAATGCTTAATCCATTCAGATTGTGCTGATGGGCTAGGGACACTGTTATAGATGCTCTCTTTTTTAGTTAGCTTTTCATCACTGTGACCAAAACACCTGACAAGAACAACTTAGAGGAGGAAAAGTTTATTTTGGCTTATTGTTTCAGAGGTTCAGTCCATGGTTGACTGACCACATAGCTCTGGGCCTGAGGTGGAGCAGAACATTGTGGCAGAAGGCAGGTGGTGGAGGAAAGCATCTTAGGACATGACAGCCAGGAAGTGGAGAGAGCTCTGCTCACCAGAGACAAAATATAAATCCCAAAGGCGATTCCCCAGTGATCTACTTCCTCCAGCCACATCCTACCTGCCTACTGTTGCCACACAGTTAACCCATTCAACTGAATTAATTCAATGGTTAGAAGATAACCATGCCTTCCACCCCAGGTTTTGAAAAAGAAACACCAGTAGTCAGATGCAGGTGGGGCCCAACTCTCCCACAGTATGGAGTTCCTTTCTTGGTTCTTCTGGTAATGCAGGCTTGATACTGTTTCAACAGTTAATAGTTGGAGCACTGACTGCTTCTGCATTCTGTCTGTTTGCCCACTTTTAACCACTTAATCTGGTTGGATATACAACAATTTATGGGTTTAAATTCTTTCCTTCAATTGACTTACTTATCAATTTATCACCTTTGCTTCCCATGAACTCTTGAATATGCTTCCTAGAGATTACTGTGAAGGATTTATTATTAAAAATTTCTTTCTGGGTAAAAGACTTTTTAAATTGATGTTATTTAATGCTCTTCACCTTTCAAGCTCTTCAACCCCCACCTCCTTTTTTGCTTCACATGTTTGATATGACTTTCCCTCTTATTCTCACACAATGTCTAAAACATTTATCTCACCATAAACGTCAAGGTTATTGTGTTTTGCTCATATTTTCTGCCAACATGTGCAGATCTGGAGAAATGCTATATGTATAACTTCAAAGATGATGTGATCACATTCAAGGGGAAATAAGAAAACTGATGACAACAGCTGTTACTGTCTGTCTATTCTGTTCCTCACAAAATCTTCACCTGACTCTTCTTTCATATGGTATTGAACTTGGGCTATGGATCATACAGATCTGGATCAAATTCTGGCTGCACCATTTACTAGCTCTGTGATTTTGAGGAATCTTTTCATTGGTCTGTATTGGTTCACATAGGCCAAGTTATGTTGCAATAGCAATCTCAAAATTTCAATGATTTTAAACAAGAAAGACTTATTTCTAACTCAAGCAAAGTTTGGTACAGGCCTGAGCAATGAAGCAGCACAGCTGTTCTTTCAATGGCTAAGCACCAACCTCCACATCTGCACTAGTTTCCAGGAGAGATCATGTGCAGAGTTAAGCATCAGCAACTAAGTCTTCCTATCCAGAAGTAACACATATCATTTTGGCTCATATCTCATTGGCCAAAATTTGTATTACCCACAACTTATATTAGTATTGCTGAGGATAATGGCTTCTGTGTGCACAGAAAGAGAGAGAGAAAGAGAGAGAGAGAGAGAAGAACTGGGTACTAGTGAATAATAGTAATGCCACATTCTCTGATTCTCATTAAAAAAATGAGGATAATATCTACTACAAAGGGTTCTCATACCAAGTTAATAAGATAATGTATATGAAATGCTTAGGATTAAAAATGCTAACACTCAAATAAACCTGGAAGCTTTGGTTATATGTATTTTTGTATATTAAAATATATGGGGGAAAGAACAATAGTAGAGCAAAACAGACATCATTACCTCATTGTACATGAATGACTTCATGATCGATGTGATCCTGCAACATGTATAATCAGAAAAATGAGAGATTACACTATTTATGTATGATCTATCAAAATGTATAAGTGCATTCTACTGTCATGTACAATTAATTAGAACAAATAAAATTTAAAAATGAAAAAAGGCAATATCATGCATGTAATTTAACTTTATAGCATTTTGCATGAAAAAAAGTAAAAGGCATAATATCAAGAGTTCTACATAGTACTTCTAATAAAAGCATTACCATCTATAACTGCCATTTGAGCCACTTGAGTTCAGGATATAATTCTTTGCATATGCAGAGAGAAGAGTAAGAAGAATTTACACTAAAATATTGGCAATGGTTATCTCCAGTTGCAGTCATGAGTAATTTATTTTATTTCCTCATAAATTCTGATTTTTCTGAACTTTCTACCATGAATGCATATGACTAATAGTAATAGCTTATTACATGCAAGGCACCCATTTTATTTCTCACAACAAATTATAATGCAGATATTATTCTCCTTAATCTTACAGTTAAGAAACCGAGGCACAGAGAGTTTAAATATCCTGCCCAAATAACAAATGGAAGAATCAGAGTTTGTACATGAATCAGAAAAAATAAATACTATTTTAACGGCACAGCTTTATATTAATGGCCCAATATTAAGTGCACAGTTTGTGCCCTATGGGAGATGACGAGCTGAGGAAGAGACAGCCTTAAGAACCCTACCATTTTGCTGGGGGAGGTGAGCCACACACATACATGAAAGGTTTGTGATGAAAGTCTCAGACAATTATTCAAAGGTAGGGACTTAGTTTGTTTTTCTTACATAGGACCTGGCACAGCATAGCTGTTTGATAATTATTTGTTGAATGAGTAAATGAATAAATAGAATTTTGGAGCATCTAATTTTACCAATGAGAAGATGAAAGTCCAGAGATGTTACTTGGCGGCTAGAATTGAGCAGCTATTTAGTGGTGAACTGAGAAGCCTGTGAGTCTCCAACTTTCTTCCCCAGTCATTGCAGCAGCTTCTCCAGAGAGCTTAACTTTGGGATGAAGCAGTGTAAGCAAGCTTCTGCTTTGCCATGTCAGACTTGGTGGTGTGACCCTTATTTGTTCTGCATAACCAGGGCCTGAAATGTCTCTTCTCAAGATCACCTGTGACCTCCACATTGCTTCATCCATGAGCTCCTCTCCATCTGACTTTTAGTGGCATGCACCACATTGACTAACTCCTCCTTCTAGAAACTTAACTCCTCTAGGCTTCTGTGACAGCACAATGACTAGTTTCTCCTTTTTCACAGGTCACTGTCTGGTTTCCTTTGCCTATTTCTCCTTTTCTGCTGATCTCCTCTCTATCAATACTCTCTGTGTTATTCCAACCAGCACCATCATTCAACTGTCATCGTTTATGCAAATCACATGCAAATTTATATCCCCCTACCCTGTTACACATTTATATATCTGAATGCTTACTTGACATTTTCACTTGGATGCTTAATGTGCATCTCCAATTAATTTCCCAAATCCAAATCTATTTTTCCCCACTCTTCCATATGTCAATAAGTGACACCATAAACTTCCCACTTAGTCTAAATAATAACCTTGGAATCATTCTTCAGTGTTCCCTTCTCTAAACTTGCACATCCGATCTAACAATAAGTCCTATTTCATGCCTCCAAAGTATTTCCCCCATCCCTTTTGTCTCCACTGCTGTCATCCTAATTCTTGCTTGGACAATTTAAATAATAATTTAAATTTAATTTAAATAATTTAATTTAATTTAAATAATTTTTACAGACTTCATTTTGATTCATTGTACACATATGGGGTACAATTTTTCATTTCTATGGTTGTGCATGATAGGCTGCCTGCTTTGATTCTTTCTCCTATTCCAATGCATTCTCCTCATAAAAATGAGTATCATTTTTATAAAGGTAAATTAAATCTTGTCCCATTTCATTTAAAATAAGATGTAACTCCTGACAAGGAAAATCTGGCACTCTCCAACCCCTCTGACTTTCTACACTTTTCACTCCCTGGAGCCTTCTTCCTGTTTCCAGTCATTGTGAGCTTCTTTCTTCCCCAGCATCTCTTTCTTTGCTTTTCTTTCATCTGGGACATTCTTCCAGTGGTGTGCTAGGAATGATGCCTATAGACTCTGAAGAAACAAGGGTGTGCCTTTCTTCCTGGTGCTGCATACTGTGTTGCAATGTGCCACACAGAGTTACACCATGAAAATCAGAAAAACAAGTCAGGGCTCCCCCCCACTCCCTTGGGAGTCAATTGATTAGAACACCACTGTCCTTTACCCAGCTTCAGGATTTAATGCACATGTTCCTTTTTCTGTAAGGGTTTTTCTGAGGACTCAATCCAGATAGTACGTCTTCTCTCTCTGGTGCATGTCTATCACATCACCTGCTACAGTGTTTCACAATACTTATACTATTGCAAATTATCTATATTTTTTAAGTTGCTTGCTTTCTCTACTAAAATGTGAGCTTCATGAAGGCAGAGAGAAGGTTTCTTTTGTTTACTTCTGTATTTTCAGCACCTAGAACAGTGCCTGGCACAGAGTAGATGCTCAATAAGTCTTTGTTGAATTTTGAATAATCAACTCCTGTTTTGCTTCTACCAGTTACCTTCCTACTGATCCTGGTCTGCTCCCTCTGAATCTACCCTTCACTGTCCCACTCAAGCCCCCTACTCAACCTGACTCTTCCTTCTCAGAAGATCCAGAAAATACGGAGTGTATCAACTATCAGTGTCTATTAATGCCATACTTTCTTATCACCCTAGAAAATGACTTCCAAATTTATTAAACACCTGCAGTATAAAAATTAATACTTCCCTTTCCTTTAAGGAAACCAAGGACTGGTGAAGAACAGAGTATTTGTTTCTTTTGAGCCCCTTCTATATCCTGTCTATTCTGGGGTATTGCTACATCTGGATAGAAGTGTCTTCTAATATGAAGCCCAAGCAGTTATTACTTGACCAAGAAAGTGGAAAAACTTATTATATTCAGTTGGCACTTGGCAAAGACCTTGTCATAACACAGTGAAGGGCATCACACTGCAAGAGGGCCAGAGTGTGCAAACTCAGGGCTCTCTTCTTTTCATAAAGCCATTAATCCTGTCAAGGCCTCCCCAGTGCTTCTGACCTCATCTAGGCCTGATTTGTTTCCCAAGGACCCCCACCTCAAAATATGATCAAGACATGAATTTGGGGATTAAGTTTCCACGTGAACTTTGGGCACATATTCAAACCATAGCAACTGGGTGTTGTTAACTAGCAAACTGATGTAAATTCGGGAAGAGGAGAGTCTTCAAGGAGTACCAGTGAGCTCTATTGTGTGTTTACTTTTATCTGTGTCTTCAATGATGACATAAAGAATATGTCAGTCTTTCAGATGAAACCAAGGTTGAAGAGAGCACTAATGTGTTTGTTGACAAGATTGGCAAAACTAGACCCAAACAAACAAACAAACAAACAAATAAACCCACCCTTTGGACCAAACAATAAGAAGAAAGAAGTAAGACAGATTGCAAAGTCCTATATTTTAATTCTAATATCCAAGTAGGCAAATATGAGATCGAATACACATAACTTAACTACTTACAAAATGTATAAAACTTTGGAGTGTAAGTTTGTTATACAAGAGTGCAACTTGGCTGTCAAAATTGGCCATCACTAGTAAGCTTGTATTAGAGGTGGGAAGAGAAAGGGGGAAGGGTGGGTCTCCTCATGATTACAGCACTTGTCAAGCCACATGAGGAGTTTTAGGAACACCAGGAAAGAGGGGATTGAACAAATTGGTACAGACTCAGGTGTAGTTTTCAGGATAGCCAGGAACTGCTGAGTGAAATGAGAAATATTCATCTGGGGATGACGAAAGAGAAGATGTAACATTTGTCTCTCAAACACTTCCTTCTACTTCTGTGACTGTTCAAAGGCCACTGAAAATAGGTGGAAGTTAGATGGTGGAAGCCTGGCTCAGCAAGGGTGAGATAAACAGCAGTGAAATGGGCTGCCATTTGAAGAACTCAATGTCATGGTTGAATGTTGCAAGCAGAGGCTGGAGCATGTTCACAGCCTGCCTCTAACCTGGGTAGTCAGAGCAAATAACATCTAACTGTTCTTCTAATTCCACTTATCTTTGGATCCTGTGGGAGGACCTGCAATGAAGAGGGAGAGTCACAACCAACAGAGCAGGCAATCAGCAAAGAACAGACTTTATGTGAATGTCCCTTGGAAGATGCACCTTCTTTACCCAATGATCTGTGCACACAATTAGCAACCACCACCAGCAGTGTTATCTTCAAATGGGAAGGAAGCACCTGACACAGGTAAAATGTGCACAAATACATATCTGTCCATGTCATCAATCAATAAGATAAATGAGAATGTGTTAAAATGCCTAAATATATATTTACACAGTTCATTTTCAGCTCAAGAACACTTTTATAGCTTGCTCTGAAAGATGGAGTGATTTTAAAAGATCGTTTGCTCTTTGTGAAAAGAAAAAGGAAATTAAATATACAGAGCACTATTTAAACAACATCACGGGTATGATTCAAGAAAACAAAAGGCAGGAAATTCGGAGTTGAGGTGTGATGTGTTATCCTTCATCCCAGCTGCTATGTCCATTCACAGTGACAGCTGAAAAGAAAACTGGAACACTATGTAGGCACAGTTTTAAAATATATTTACTTAAGGGAAAACATAGGAAAGATCTTTCATCCTATTTATGGGAGAAGGGATTAAACACTGACTCATCAGAGTGTCTTAAAAACATTTTACAAGTTCAGAAAATATTTGCTAATTCTTGTTTTACTTACCATATGTAAATCAGCTGTGCTATTCAGAGGCAGATTTTCTAGAAATTGATTGAGTTAAGTGGATCTGTTAGATTTCTTCTTGACTTGTAAGAGATTGTGTTGAAATAAAGTTATTTATATCTAGTCCTGTTGAAAGTGATCACATGGATGGAGCAGAACCCTGCAAGAAAGAACAAAGGCCAGAGGGAGCACAGCATATGGGGAGGGCACCGTCCCTTCCTCCTGGCACTGGTCAAGAGAGGGGGACATGACCAATGGCTGTCCAGAGGATGAGGGCTCTTCCACTGTAGGGCCGGCAGCAGCTGCTCTTCTAGTTCAAAGTTTTGCTGTTGCTGGTGTGTCCTGAAACCCCATCTTGCTCAACAAAGGGATAGGAAGGCATATTTTTAGAAGCTGTAGATAGAAGTGACATCGAAGAGTAAGAACATGAAGGATTTGAAAAGAAAACAAATATAGAGTCCTGCAACACACATGGGGACAAGGCCTGGAGCAAGGACCACAGAAAGTGCTGTTTTGTTGGAAGGAAGGAAGGATGGAAGGAAGGAAGGAAAGAGAAAAAACAAAAAGCAGAAAAAAATGACATTAACCTGGACAGAGGACACAGGTTTTATGTTGTCGAGTTATAGGAATGGATTTGCCCTGGTCTGTCCAGAGCCTTCATTTGGCCCATCCAGTCTCCTTAGCATGGTGTTTAAAGCTACTCACAAGCCACTCCAAGTGGCCATAGGCACCCGTTGCCCTTCAGGCTACTGATCGTATTCTGCTTGATAATCACACTGGTCTGTTCACACTTGGACTTTGCTTACATTGCCAATTCTGCCTGGATGTCCTTCTTTCTTTTCTACCCAACAGCTCATCCTTAGTACCCACTCAAATGTCACAGTCATCTCCTCCACCTGTGCCAAGGCCAGCCAGCACAATTCTGAGCTTCTATATCCTCCCCACATTCTAGGCTCCTGGATGATAAACAGCACGTCCTTTAGATTATGTATTTGTTCCCCCCATATCATACTTGCTTTCTTATCTTCAATGTCATCAGAGTACCTGGTGTACAGAAAGACTGTACCATGCACTCTAGATGAATCAATGAATGATCTTGGTAAAAAGAACCTTTTATTATCCTTCGGATGCACCTAGTTACAAGTGAAACACTGATGTTTGCTAAGGGCTTTTTGTTTCAACTCATTAAAAGCTGTTCCATAATACAATATTTTCTGGACTTTACTTTTTTCAAGTACTAGTGTATCCATCAAAATAATGTGCTATAAACTTTTAAAAAAGCAACTCTTGGGAGCACTTGGGAGAATTCATTAATATTACAGTGCTATGAGGAGGCATTCTAAGACAGTAGCACCATGCTGCGGATCCAGAGGTGTACCCCACTTTGGAGAGCAAGACCTGTTCAAGGGAAGACTTGGTACCCAGCTATGTGGTGCAGTCAGCAGGCAGCCTCCGGCTGTCAGCGACTCAGGTTGCCTCTGGTCCAGAGAGTCCCATTGCTAAAGATCATGCCATCCTGGGCAGTGACCGAGTGAGGCAGCAGGATAGAAGCTGCACCTCTTCAGCTCTATGTGAGCTGCTCTGCTGGGCCATGTGTACTCCAGGGTTCCCCACTGGGTTGGCCACAACTTCATTGGGTCAACATTGTTGGTGGACATCGGCTTCTGCCCAATCCTGCTTTCTCACCTTTAGTTTTTCAAGGATCCCAGGATTTGAACCTCTAATTCAGTGGCTGCTTCCAGAGAACATGACCTGTGATGCACAAGAAGGCTGGAGGTGTCTTTTCCTGGTTGGTCAGGGGAGACTGAATTCCAGGGGTCTCGATGTAAGCTGAAAGGCTCTCACCATCCGCATCCTGGGGAGGGGGTATGACTCATGAGCTGACATTGCAAAGGGTCAGGTATGGATAAAGGATATCAGGATCCTATCATTGTGTAGCACAATCAGATAGAAGCACGTCTTGGGGCAGCATTCCCAGCTTGTAGGGAAAATCCATAACTTAGGCCACAGACTTGGGACCTAGTCAGAACTAGCGAAACTTGGAGGGACCTTCGACATGCTACCTGAACTCTCTGGGTCCAGTTCCTTCCTCTGTGAAAAGGGGAAGCAGTGGTACTCACCTCAAATGCTTGTTGTGAAGATTGAGTGGGATCGTGTGTCTGAAGGATCATCACAGCACCTGCCACACAGCCACCACCACCGCCTGTTCTGCCCTCTCTAGTCACAGCAAACTTGACTGCTTTGCCATGTTTGTGGACTGTTCTATTTGTACACAGTCACATGTATAGAACAGTTCTACCATCTCCCGGAAGTTCCCTTGTGCCTCTTTGCAATCAATCTTTTCCCTGCCCCCACACCCCTGGTAATTACTGACTTGATTTTGTTATTACCATAGTGAATGTAGAATTCGTATAATTTTAGGATTCATATACAGCACTATATAACACAGTCATTTGTGTCAGGGTTTTATCCTTAGCAAAATGCTTTTGAGATTCATGCATACCATCATTAGTATCAGTATTTTACTTCTTTACATTGTTGAATAGTATTCCACTATATGGGTATACTACAATCTGTTTATTCATTTGCAAATTGGTGGACATTTAGGTTGTCTATTGTTTTCCACAATAAAGCTGCCTTAAATATCTGCCTATAAGTCTTTGAGTGGACATGTTTTCACTTCTCTTGAGAAGATCCATAGGAGTGGGACTGCTGGGCTGTATGGTCAGTGATGTTCAACATTATAGAAAACTTCAACTATTTTTCAAAGGGGCAATAGCATTTACTATGTCAATCAACAATTTATGAGAGTTCTAGTTGTTCTACATCCTTGACAAAACTTGGTATTTGCAGATAAGAAATTGTTTTCGTTTTGCTGGAAAAAAAATCAGCCTTTCATGTTACATAATAAGCACTAGGCAATACCTCATTTTGGTGTTAATTTTATTTCCCTGATTAGTTATGATCTTGAGGAATTTTCTATGGACTTTCACTTGTCATTTGTATATTGTCTTTGGTGCTGTAACTGTTGAAGTCTTTTGACCAAATTTTATTTGGTTGTTTGGCTCTTATTTGAGTTATAAGGATTCTTTATGTGTTTTAGACATAGGTTACAAAGATTTGTCTCCTATATGTTCTTACAGATTTTAAAAATAATTTCAACTTTTATGCCGAGATAGATGATAAGATACAGCTGATGTTTTTATATGATGGGAGGTTTATTTTTTTCTGTAAGATTATCTGGTTGTTTCAATAACATTTATTGAGAGTCTTTTTCTCCCATTAATTACCCTGGTGCTTCTATATATCTCAACTGTAAGCCACTTTGCTCCCCAGGGTATGTGTGGCAAAGTCTGGAGAAATCTTTGTTGGCACTAGTCAGGAGTGCTACTGGCATCTAGTGGGAAAAGGCAAGGGATGCTGCTAAACATTCTGGATGAACAGGACAGCCCTCCAATGAGGAATTACGCAGACCAAAGTGTCAACAGGGCAGATCAAGAAAACCTGTTAGGATATTTCTGGACTCTGTTTCATTGATGGTTATCGGAGGAGGTCGGCAAACATTTCCTTGAAGGAGCAGAGAGTAAATATTCAGGCTGAGGGCCATGTGATCTTTCACATAACCACCCCACTCTGCTATTAGAGAGCAAAAGCAATCAGAGGCAGTACATAAACAAATGGGGATGGCTGTCCTCCAATAAAACTTTATTTGCAAAACAGACAGCTCGTCTGTGGCTTGTGGTTCGTCTACCCTGATCCATATGTCTACCCTTACGCCAAAATCACATTTTGTGATAATTGGTTTCCTTCACAGTAAGTCTGAGAATGAAGTAATGTCAGTCCTCCACCTTTGGGGTTTTTGCCCCCTCTTCAAAATTGCTTTGATCACTCTAGGCCTTCCTTTTATTTTTCATTTAAATTTTTAAATTAAACTTGTCATACTCTGGAAAAGTGTGCTGGGATTTTGGTTGGAATTGTCTGGATTCTATAGATCAATTTGAGAAGTGTCCTGGACCGAATTGTGTACCCCAAATGTATATGTTGAAGCCTTAATTCCTAGTACCTCAGAATATTATTCTATTTTATTTTAGATAGGATCTTCAAGGAGGCAGTTAAGTTACAATGAGGGCCTTATTAGTATGACTGGAGCCCTTAAAAGAAGGGCAAGAAACATGAGGAGGACACATGTGCACAGGTGAGAACATGGTGAGAGGTGGCCACCTGCAAGCCAAGGGGAAAGGCCTCCCTCGGGAAAACCAAACCTGCCAGCACCTTGATCTTGAACTTCCAACTTTGAGAATTATGAGAAAATAAAGTTTTGTCATTTAAGCTGACAAGTCCATGGCATTTTGATATCACAGCCCAAATAAAATAAGAGAATTAGACTTTCTAACTGTATTGAGTCTCCTAATTTAGAAGCATAGTATTTTATGCCATTCATTTAAAAATTCTTTCTTTCATTGGTATTTTGTAGTTTTAACTATCCAAGTCTGGCAACTAGTAAGTTCATTTTATCTGGAAGTAGTTAATGCTTTTTGATTATATTTTTAAATTTTCTAATCAAAAAGTTTCTAATTGTTACTACGAACAGAATCACAATTGAGTTTTGCATATTAACCTTATATCCTACAATTCTGTTAAACTCATTTTTAGTTCTGATGTCATTTCTGTGGATTGCTTAGAATTTTCTACATAACCAATGGGATTATCTGTGAATAGACAAGTTTACTTCCTTGGTTTTTATCTGTATGTCTGCCTTATTTTTTTTTGGGGGGTGGGGTGCTGGGGATTGAACCCAGGGCCTTATGCTTGCAAGGCAGGCACTCTACCAACTGAGCTATATCCCCAGCCCCTTGCCTTATTTTTCTTATTGCAGTGTTTGGAATCTCAAGCAAACCTTGCTACATACAAGTCAATCAGACAGACATCATTCCTTTTTCTTGATCTTAGGAGGAGAGCATTTGATAGTTCCCTGTTTTCACTGTCAAGTGTGTTATAGGCTACAACTTTCCTATATGCCTTTTATCAGACTGAGAAATTCTCTTCTATTCTGCTGGAAAAGTTTTATCAAGAATCCAAAATGGGACAGGTGGGGATGGGGGAAGGAAAAATAGTAGACTGAGACAGACAGTATTATCCTATGTATATGTAAGATTATATGAACTATGTGAATAAAAAATAAATAAATAAATAAATATTAAAAAAAGAATCCATGTTGGTACAATGATATAAATGAAAATTTGTACCCCATTTGTGTACAATGAATCAAGATGCAGTCTGTAAAAATAAAATTTAAAAAAAATTGAGAAGTTAAGAAATTTGCCCAACATCACACAGCTGAAGAGTCTGAAAAAAGAAAAGAATCCATGTTGAATTTTATCAAATGCTTTCTCTATGCCTATTGAGATGATCACATTTTTCTCTATTTTGGTCTATAAAGATGATGAATTGCATTAGTTATTTCTGAATGCTAAATAAAACTGGCATTCCTGGGGTAAAACTCATTTAGTCATGATTTCTTATCCATCTTATGTAACACTGGATTGGTTTTACCAAAAATCGTAAGTAAATTTTTCTCATCGATATGCAAGGAAGATATTGATCCATGGTTTTATTCTTTTGTAATGTAGTCATTTCTTTTTGATATAGGGTAATGCTGGTCTCAAAAAGTGTGTGCAGAACTTTTTCTGTTTTCTGGAATACCTTCTATAGAATTCATTTTAATTCTTTTAAAAATTTTATCATTATTATTTTTTGTAGTGCTGGGTTTGAACACAGGACCTCATACATGCTAAGGAAGTGCTCCACTGCTGACTGCATCCCGGCCCTCAGGCTCCCCCCTGCCTTTTTTTTTTTTTCCGATTTGATTTTGAGACAGGGTCTTGCTAAGATGCACAGGTTGAATTGAATTTGCAATCCAGCCTCTCAAGTAGCTGGGATTTATAGCCGTGGCCAGCTGGCCCAGCCATTTTAGTTTTTTCTTAAATGGTTGGCAAACTTAACCAGTGAAAATATTTGGGCCTGGGCTTTTTTTCCATGGGGAAAGCTCTTAACTATGAATTTAATTTATTTAATAGATGAGCTATTTGAATTATCTACCTTCTATTAGCATTCTTTTCTTTGAAAAATGTATGTTTTGTGCAAACTGTCAAATTTATTGTCATGAAATTGTTTATCATATTCTCTTATTATCCTTTTAATGACGTTAGGATCTATATTGGTTCATTCTTCATTCTAGATATTACTAATTTGTATCTTCTCTTTCTTTTTTCTATCAATCTGGCTATAGTGGAATGACAAACTGTCCCAATTTACCCAGGACTGAAAGGGTTCTTGAAGTGTGGAACATCTAGTCCTAACACTAGAAAATCCAGGCAAACCAGAATGCACTAGTTAACCTAAAATATAGTCTGATCAATTTCAATGATGTGTTCCAAGAAGTAGCTTTTGCTTTCATGGCTTTTTCTCTATTTTATATTGCTTTTTAATTTTATTTTATTTTATTGCTTTCTACACTTACCTTTATTATTATCTTCCTGCACTCTCAAGTTTAATTTGCTTTTATTTTTCTTGTTTTTTTCAGTGGAAATTTAGATAATTGATTTAAAATTCTTTTTTCCTTCATATAATCATACAATGTGGTAAAATTTACTCTAACCATTGTTTTAGCAGAATCTCACAAATGTTTATATGTTCTATTTTCATTTTCATTCAGTTCAAAATATTTTCTAACTCTCCTTGTGATTTCTCTTTTGATCCATGGCTTATTTTTTGGTTGGATAATTTAAATTCCTAATATTTGAGAGTTTCCCAGTTAGTTTTCTGTTAATTTCTTGTTTGATTCTGCCACAGAGAAGAATATACTTGTGTAATTTCAGTCCTCTTGTATTTATTGGGACTTTTTCTAGTGCTCCGGATATGATCTAAGTGAATGTCCTGTTAGATTTGAAAATAATGTCCATTCTGCTCTAGTTAGGTGGTGTGTTCTAGAAATGTCAATTGAATTTGTTGATCAGTAGCATTGCTCAAGTCCTTTATATCCTTACTGATTCTTTTGTCTACCTGTTCTGTCAATTAACTGAGAGAAGGAATATTAAAGTCTCTGACCGTGACTGTGGATGTTTATTTCTATGTTCAGTTTCATCAACTTTCACTTCTTTGAAAAATTCGTTATTAGGTGCACATATATTTAGGATCATGCACCTTCTTCATGAATTGACCCCATCATCATTATGAGATGATCCCTGTACACCTAGTACTTTTCCTTTTCCTTAGTCAAATTTCTGAAATTATTATACCCACTTCAACTTTCTTTTCTTGTGTTTGTACAGTACATTTCTCCCATCCTTTTAATCTGTGTCTTTATCGTAAAGTGAGCATTTTATAAATAGTTTATAGTTTGATTTCCTTTTTTAAAAGTCAAATCTGAAACACTGCATTTTAATTGGAGTGATATAATTCAAATTATATCAAATGTGATTACTGACAGAGTTGGGTTTAAATCTACTATTTTACTATTTGTTTTTTAATTTTTCCTACCAGCCCTTTATTCTATCTCCTCCCCCTGCCAAAAAGTAAAACTTTTTGATTGATTATTTTTAATGGTTCGAGTTTACTTTCACCGTTGGCTTGTTCATTCTACCTTTTTACTTCATTGTTTTAGTGGTTGCTCTAAGGCGGGGGCAGGGTTCTCCAGGAGGCTGTGTATGGCTGAATAAGCGTCCCCCAACAGGCAGGATGCACAGGTCCATGAATCAAGGGATGGAAAATGGGACTGGCACCACTCACTGTACTCCTAACAGTTCACTAGAGAAATTCCTCATCCTGTGACCTTATGCTCAGCCAGCTGAGAGGTCTTAACTCCCACAGGAGGAATCTTCCACCAGAAGATACTATTGAATTGGAAGTCAAGTCTGCCACCGGCCACTTTAGACTCCCTATGCCTCTGATTCAGTAGGCCAAGAAAGAAGCTCCAGTGTTGGCTGCCGTGATTGATCCAGACCTCCAAGGGGAAATCTGAGAGCTTCTCCAAAATAGAGGTAAAAAAGAGTGTGCCAGAGGGCAGGAGATCCCTTATTATTACCATCCCCAATGATTGGGGTCAATAGAAAACTACAACAACCAAATCTAGATAGGACTGCTAAAAATCAGATGCTTCAGGAATGAAGATTTAGGTCACCCTACCAGGTAAAGAACCTCACCCAGTTGAGGTGCTTGCCTAAATCAAAGGGAATACAGAATGGGTAGTAGAAGATGGTAAGTATAACACCAGTCACAACCACATGACCAGTTACAGAAATGAGGACTGTCATCGTCATGAGTATTTCCTTCCTATTTTGTTATGAATACATTTGTGTGTACATATGCATGAATTAAGCAAATATTTTTGTTTTCTTTGCTCTCTTATTCCCCCCTCATGTGACATAAGATGTATTGACTTTATATCAGTGTTTAAGTATTGTTAATTTTAGATTATTTAAGTTATAGACCACTCAAGGAATTTACTTCCTCTTTTGGGAAAGGGATTAGTGGGTTTTCAGTTATATGAAGAAAGTTGTATCATCTTAAATAGAATCATGAGCTTTTGTTGTCTTATTTGGAAATTGAATATAGTTTAAGGAGAAGGGGTGTCTAGCTGACATGCAAAGGTTAATTTTATTAGAAGATACATAGATAATTGGTACACATCACTTCTGAATGTGGGGTGAGAATGTTTCTAGAAAAGAATAGAGTTTAGATCTATGGAAATAAGAGTCCAACTTACCACTGTGGGCAGGCATTATCCAATTTCTTGAGGGCTTGGGTAGAACAAAAACACAAGGAAGAGTAAATTCATTTTGTCTTCTGGAGCTGGGCCTTACATCTTCTGCTCTCAGACACAAGAGCCCCAGGTTCTTGGACCTTCAGATTCTGAGACTTAACATCAGCATACATTGCACCCCTTTTCAGTCCTCAGGTCTTTGACCTTGGACTGAGAGCTATGTCACTCTCTTCCCTGGTCCTCAGGCCATTAGACTCGGGCTTGCTTACACATGAGCTTTCCTGGTTCTCCATGTTGCAGTCAACACATTGTGGGACCTATTGGCCTCTTGGTTTGCATGAGCTGGTTTCCATAATAAGTCCCATCTTAACTCCCCACCTCCTTATCTATCCTTAGTTCTGTGCTCTGGAGAGCCCTAAATAATACATTTTGGTTTGATTACAATAGCACCGACTACCAGAACCAACATATGTATCATTTAATGTTTGAGCAGAGAAGAAATATCACTGCAGTGAAACAGAATATATGATGTATTACAGGGGCTTGACATTATATAAATTAGCATAATTGCTTCCCTGGTTTTTGCAAGTCACCTGTAGCTATTGCTGAGTGATTTCAGAGTCTGGTGGCCTTTTGGCTACGCCAGCTGGCGATCTCTCTGCATTCTGCTTCCAGCTTATCTATTTTAAACCACTTAGTACTCTTAAGAGATGCACTTACTGCCAGAGGTTTCTCTCACACTCAGAGTTTGTTTAAAAAGTAGTGGAGTAATTTCTTACATTGTTGTTATGTTCCAAATTCTTAACTTTTTAATGTTGCATTGGAAGTATTAATTAAGCAATCAAATGAGAGAAATCAAAGGTGCAAGAATTGGAAAGAAACAGGAAAAATGTCTTTATTTTCAGGTAGCATGATTATACATTTGGAAAACTTAAATAAATTAATGAAATGCTATTAAAATAACAAAAGAATTTTATAAATTAAAAAGTGATAAAATTAACATAGAAGGAGGAAGTCAAAAGTAGAAAGGAAAAAAATAAGAAAATAAAATAGGCATAAAATTAATAAGAAATGCCCAAAATCTATAAGACAAAAACTGTAAAACTCTCCCAAAAGATATAAAAGTAGACATGAATAAATAAAGGCATACAGTGTTCTTAGAATGACTCAAAGTTACAAAATGTCAAATCTCTCTAAGTTCATTTGTGTGTGTATGTAAGGCAAATCTCAATAAAAGGCAATCAGATTATTACCTGGACCTAGAAAATTTGGGTATAAAGTTCAGATGGAGAATAAGTAGACATAAATAAACAAACCTAAAAAAGGATAACATTGAGCTGGGCTTGCCATACTTGACACTAAAACATACCATGAAGCTTTTATAATTAAAATAGTTTAATGTTTTGATGACTAGACAGATTGATAGAACAAAAGTAAAAAAATATCACAAAAGAAGACCCAACAATATTTAGGTATTTACTATTCAATATAGGCAGTGTCTCAAATCAATGAGGAAAAAAGATCAACTTTCTTTGTTATTGTTGTGTTAGGATCATTGGATAGTCACATGGAAAATAATAAAATCATTATTATAGAAAAATCCTATAGAAAACAACCTGTAGATATAGACCATTGACCATAAAAATTATAAAGAACACTTAAGTGTTGTGAAAAATGCTCAACTCTAAACATGATGAGAAAAAAAGTTAAACCACACTATCAGATTGGCAAAAATTCAGATTTGATGAACTCTGTTGGCAGGTCTGTGGGGAAATAGGCAGTCTTGTACATTGTTGGTGGAGACACAAAAAGTTGAACCATTATGAAAGATAACCTGGCAAGATCTAGTAAAATTATTTATGTACTTTACCCTTCACCCTGGCAATATATTTCAAGGAATCTTTTCTAAAGATAAATCTACAAAACTATAAAAAGATGACATGCATAGAATAATTCATCATAGCACTCTTATTAATAGCAAACACTGAAAACAACCCAAATATCCATTGCTAGGGGACTGGCTGAACACACGGTCCATAAGTGTAACACGAGGGGTTTGTGTCTCCAGATGATATTGCTAAGTAAAGAAAGGTGTGCATCACATTCCACCTTTTACCTAGGAGGGAAGGAGACATACACACACACACACACACACACACACACACCCTTTATATTTTGGTTACCAAGATTCTCTCCCCCAAGAGGGAGACAATAGGAAACAGTGAAGTTACACTTTTCAAAATTTATTTTGTGTAAATTTGATTTTGAAGCATTTAAAATATTTCATACATTATAAACCAAAATTAAATTTCTAAAGCAATCTCTAGAAACAAAAGTAAAATGAAACAAATGGATCCAACGATGCATCTAGTTGGTGGCATAACCACACAGAAACTACTCCAAGTGACTCTAACACATAATAATTTGGCTGTACATCTTTAGTGATATACATTTGAAAGCAAAGAATAAAAACAACAAACAAACAGAAAACTCATAAAGGCAGCTAAAATCTTAAATTATTTTCAGTAATTTAATGATAATATTGTTATTTCTGTTCTAAGACTATACATACAGGGATGAGATTAAAAAAACTTGACAATAATGTGGTGTCATTTATAAACAAGATTTTTATTGTTAGAGAAAAGAAATAGAAAGCTAGGAGCCATAAGACTAAGTAAAATCATTATACCCTTGAATTTGAACATGAGCTATCTCTGAAAACCCTTAATTTTTTTCAGCTCACAAAAATACCAAGAAGTAATTGGCAAGTCAATAGTAATGAACCCTCTTAGTACCCAAATTATTGTCTTTCAACACTATTTTACACTAAAAGGAACCAGGGATTCTTGGAGAAATAAAAGGCTGATTTCAGGTATAGGATAGGAAATGTACAAAATGGTCCTGAAAATGTTGCCATACTAAACTGCAAAAAAGACAGTGTTAGTCAGCTTTCCATTGTTATGACAAAATACCTGAGAAAATAAACTAATAAGGCAGAAAGGTTTATTTTAGCTCATGGTATCAAGGTTTCAGTGGATGGGCAGTTGGCTCCATTGTTTTTAGGCCTATGTCAAGGCAGAACATCATGGTGGGGATGTGTGATCGAGCAAAACTATTCATATATTCATCTAGGGGGGCGAGAGAGAGAGAGAGTGAGAGAGAGAGAGAGAGGGGGGGGGTTGGGACCCCAATATTCCCTTTAAGGGCACATCCCTAACTTCCCCCCCACAAGGTTCACATCTTAATGGTTTCACCAGCTCCCAAGAGAGTCACAGGTTGGGAACCAAGCCTTTAAAACATGGGTCTTTAAGGCAGGTGTGGGTGGTGCATTCCTGTAATTTTAGCAACTTGGGAGCATAAGGCAGGAGGACCACAAGTTTGAAGCCAGGCTCATCAATTTAATGAGGCCCTAAGCAACTTAGAGAGACCTTCTCTCAGAATACAAAGTAAGAAGGTTGGGGATATAGCTCAGTGGTAAAGTGCCCCAACATTCAATCCTAAGTACCAAACAAACAAAGCCTTCGGGAGACACTTCCAAAATGTAGCAGACCCATCAACAACTAGTGGGTCCCTGAGAAAACAGTTCAAGAGGAAGAGGGACTATTTGAGAATCAGTAAGGATAGTAAGCATTATGGAATGGAAAGTACATAAAAAATGTTTAAATCCATGAGTGCGTGATGGTAATTAAAATGTTTTCATTGATTTCCCCTTTGAGAGATATTAGAAAACCATGATATTATTTTAAAAATTGAGAAATAAAAGAAGACAATTTTTGATTTTTTATTTTACTTCATTTTACACAAATGGGGTACAACTATCATTTCTCTGGTTGTACACGAAGCAGAGTCGCAGCATTTGCATAATCACACATGTGCATAGGGTAATGATGTTTGTCTCATTCTATTAGTTTTCCTTCCCCCCACCCCTCCCCACTCCTCATTTTCCTCTGTACAATCCATCCTTCCTCCATTATTGCCTCCCCCCTGACCCTCCCATTATGTATCATCATCCACATATTGAGAAATCATTCACCCTTTGGTTTTTTGGGATTGGTTTATTTCACGTAGCATGATATTCTCCAACTCCATCCATTTACTTGCAAATGTCATGATTTTATTCTTCTTTATGGCTGAATAATATTCCATTGTGTATATATACCACAGTTTCTTTATCCATTCATCTATTGAAGGGCATATAGGTTGATTCCACAATCTAGCTATTGTGAATTGAACTGCTGCAAATATTGATCTGGCTGCGTCACTGCAGTATGCTGATTTTAAGTTCTTTGGGTATAGGCCAAAGAGTGGGATAGCTGGATCAAATGGTGGGTCCATTCCAAGTTTTCTAAGGAATACTGCTTTCTAGAGTGGCTGCACCAATTTGCAGCCTCACCAACAATGTATGAGTGTACCTTTTTCCCCACATCCTTGTCAACACCTATTATTGCTTGTATTCTAATTGGGGTGAGATGAAATCTTGGGATGGTTTTGATTTGCATTTTTCTTATTACTAGAGATGTTGAACATTTTTTCATGTACATGTTGATTTCTTATAGATCTTCTTCTGTGAAGTGTCTGCTCATTTCCTTAGCCCATTTATTGATTAGGTTATTTGTATTCTTAAAGTTTTTTGAGTTCTTTATAGATTCTGGAGATTAGTGCTCTATCTGAAGTGTGTGTGGCAAAGATTTTCTCCCACTCTGTAGGCTCTCTCTTCACATTGTTAATTGTTTCCTTTGCTGAGAAAAAGTTTTTTTTAGTTTGAATCTATCCCAATTATTGATTCCTGCTTTTATTTCTTTGTGCTTTGGGAGTCATGTTAAGGAAGTCTGGTCCTAAGCCAACATGATCAAGATTTGGACTTACTTTTTCTTCTAGGTGCAGGATCTCTGGTCTAATTCGTAGGTTCTTGATCCATTTTGAATTGAGTTTTGTGCAGGGTGAGAGGGGTTTAATTTTAGTTTGCTCCATATTAATTTCCAGTTTTCTCAGCACCATTTGTTGAAGATGCTATCTTTTCTTCATTGTATACAAAAACATATTAAAAAGATAGTGTGCCATGACCAAGTGGGTTTCATCCCAGGGATGCAATGTTTGTTCAATATCTGGAAATCAATAAATGTAATTCACTACATCAACAGACTTAAAGTTAAGAATCATATGATTATTTCAATAGATGCAGAAAAAGCATTTGATAAAATCCAGCACCTCTTCATGCTCAAAACACTAGAAAAAATAGGAACAATAGAAACATACCCCAACATTATAAAGTCTATCTATGCTAAGCCCATGGCCAACATCATTCTAAATGGAGAAAAACTGAAAGGCATTCCCCTCTAAAATCTGGAAGAAGGTAGGGATACCCTCTTTCACCAGTTCTATTCAACATCGTCCTTGAAACTCTAGCCAGAGCAATTAGACAGACCAAAGAAATTAAAGGGATACGAATAGGAAAAGAAGAACTCATACTGTCACTATTTGCCAATGACATGATTTTATACTTAGAGGAGCCAAAAAATTTCACCAGAAAACTTCTAGAACTCATAAACGAATTCAGTAAAGTAGCAGGATATAAAGTCAACACTCATAAATCTAATGCATTTTTATTCATAAGTGGTGAATCCTCTGAAAGAGAAATTAGGAAAACTACACCATTCACAATAGCCTCAAAAAACAAAAAACAAAAAACAAAAAACAAACCTGGGAATCAATCTAACAAAAGAGGTGAAAGACCTCTACAATGAGAACTACAGAACACTCAAGAAATAAAATTAAAGAAAACCTTAGAAGATGGAAAGATCTCCCATGTTCTTGGATAGGCAGAATTAATATTGTCAAAATGGCCATACTTCCAAAAGTACTATAAAAATTCAATGCAATTCCAGTTAAAATCCCAATGATATACCTTATAGAAATAGAGAAAGCAATCATGAAATTCATTTGGAAGAATAAAAGATGCTGAAAAGCTAAAGCAATCCTTAGCAGGAAAAGCAAAGCAGTTTATATCACAATACCAGACCTTCAACTATACTACAGAGCAATAGTAACAAAAACAGCATGGTATTGGCACTGAAATAGATAGGTAGACCAATGGTACAGAATAGAGGACACAGAGACAAACCCACATCAATACAGTTATCTCATACTAGACAAAGGTGCCAAAAGAAGACAATTAAGCATTTATTCTGCCATTTTTAAATTGTTGCTTAGGGTAAATAAATAATAGATGGAGAAAACACCTGTTCTTTAAAAGTACCCCAGTAGTTGGGATGAACCCAACTACTATGTATAACTTTAAATCTCTTAAGAAAAAATTCACTCCCCAAAAAGAAAAGTACTTAGTTAATACATGAATAAGGAGCAAAGGAAGTAGAATTTCACCAGTTTGTCAAACCAAATGAAATATTGGGTGTAGGCACCAATTATCAATGACTGCTAACACCCTAAAAAGGAGACAACTAAACATTTTATACTTCCTGATGGAAACACAACACCTCCCACACAGCAGTTTTGAAAAAAACTGGATTAAATCCAAGTCTAGTCAAGCTTCTAGAGCTAACACTCAATTTAAAGGATGGATAGGGAACAAAGTACTTTGTTAAAGAATACCATAAAATCTGCATCAGAAAAATCCAGGTTGTAGGAAACTACGAGTTGAACAATGTGGTTTATACAACAACAAGGAAGTGCAATATTTTTAATAAGCAATAGAAAAGGAACATGTAGATTAAAAGAAATTCAAGAGATATATTAGCCAGTCCCATAGTATTGACCTTATTTGGTTCCACATTCAAACCTGAAACTTAGAATAAAAAAATAAAAGAATAAAAATAGAACATGTTTAGGACTTTCAAGGCTACTTGATAATATTAAGGAATTAATTTCTGGTTTTGTACAAGAATGATACTGTGCTTATGTTTCTAAAAAGAATGCTTGTCTTTTGGCAGTACATATTGAACAATACAGATGAAATGTTTTGAAAAACACAATAAAATCAGGTAAAGTTCTTTTTATAGACTAAGATATCCTTGGAAAATTCCTTAAATTGTAAAGAGCAGAACAGAGTCTACCATCATAAATAAAATCGAACAGTGTCCCCTTTACTCTTGTAAAAATAACATTTCTTTGTGCCACATGAAATACATGGCATATATTTAAGAACCAAGATGTATTTAACAAAATGTGTATTATTAAATTATGAAGTCTTAAGCCTGGGAGCAAGGAGTTGAATCTGTAAAAGTTAAATGTGCATCCGATGGGACTCCACCATAGCCAGTGCTAAACAAAGCAATCTGAATGGGGTACAGTAGCATGTAACTCATAACACAACCAGGCAAAGCTCTCATGGTGGGAAGCTGCTCAGTAGGAGGGACATGCAGTGGTTCAGGCCCTTGAACTACAGGGACTAAGGTAAGGGAATGATCAACAGAGTGGCTACATTTGACATACAGGGAGGAGGGCAAAAATAAGTCTCATCTCAGGCCATCCTGATGGCTAGAAGACATTCATTCATTCATTCATTCATTCATTCATTCGTTCATTCATATTTTTAAACAAACTTTTATTGAATAATAAGTGAGGGGAGAGTAGTGTTGATAACAGGGATATGGATATAAGCACATACTCCCCATCCTCCATTTACTCACAGTTGAATATGGGCAAAAGATGAGTGGACTTGTGATTGCAGTGGCAGGTATGGATATATCCAGGAGGTTATGGAAAACTAGAAAGAAGTATGCATTATTGGATGGTGGTGGGCCCATGTGGCAGGCTTCCAAGATGAGGTTACAGTTGAGATAAGATGGTCTTTGAGAACCTGTGCACAAGGAAGTCCAGAGGTTGTCTGGGGTGAACAGTATTGGAGGAATTCAAACCACTCGACTTCTAGGAAATAGATGATACACTTGGTTTACATCAGATTTTAGTTCTGGGCATACAAGGAAAGATAGGAGCCCCACACTGATAGTAAGTTATCAGATTAGAGGGAAGAAAGAAATCCAATTATCTATACAAGGTTTTAGGTCAGGGAAGATGAGCAGAAAACTGAATTTTGCTATGAAGGCAGAGCTGCTTTACTCCCTCATTCAACAATGATTTTTTGAGTACCTATTCTGTGTCAGGCATTGTTATATTGGAAATGGGAAAAAAAGGACACAGTCCCTACCTTCAGGTTGGCTAGCCCTTGCTGCCTGCTATGTCCTAAAGGCAGATCACAAATGTGTTTCCTGGGTCTCACTATAGGTCTGATTTTGCTGTCAGTGCATAGGTGCATTAATAGACGTAGTTGGTATGAACAGCTACGTGGATATGGATCAAGTGGGGCAGTTTGTGGGAAAGTTAGGGTCAAATTGAAAGCCCAAGCCTGTCAAAGCCCAGCAGAAAGGGATGGGGATAATTGGAACCTGTCGAATTCCTGTTTTCACACTGATTTTTGTGCCCAACTTGTGATTGCTAACAAGTTGACTCTGGTTCCTTCATAGTGTTTTCATAGGTAACAGGCAGTTGTGGTGATCCAGGCTCTCTGGGAGACTGCTCCATGGATGGATGAACTGCTGGTGGATGGAAGAAGTCTGAGCCCAGAGGCATTTAGATCAAGAGGCTTCCTTTCTACTCTCTTTTCACCACTCTGGATTCTAACCTATTGCTATCCCTGCTGTCCACTAGTGGCAGTCTCCACCACCAGGGTTGAAGTCATGACATTGCTCAGGGTTCAGGATTGGCTACGGGTATTTGGATGCCTGCTATATCTTAGTAGAATCCTGATTTTGCTGAATATCCTGGGAACAATAAGAGAAGACTTTTTCCTTTTCCTAATTTTCCCTCTTCTTCTCTGCTCTGGTCAGAAGGTTGTAATCCCCCACCAAACACCCATAATTCATATATTAAAATCCTGAGTCCCAAAAGGAAGTGGAGCATCTGGGAGGTGATTAGGTCATCAGTGTGAAGTCCTCATGATTAGGGTTAGTGCCCCTATACCAAGAGAGCCTAGAGAGCTAGCTAGCCCTTTCCTTCATATGAGGATACAATGAGAAGGTGAGAAGGTGCTATGTATGAACCAGAAGATAGGTCTTCATCAGACATTAATTGTGCAAATGACTTGATTTTGAACTTCCCAGCCTCCAAAATTGTGAACAATAAATTTCTACTCTTAATAAGCTACTTGGTCTATAGTATTTTGTTAAAGAAACCCAAATAGACCAAGATAATCACAAGCCTAGCCAACTTTCAAAAGACAACTTTTTCATGGAACTTTTCATAATAATGATCTATCTATCGTTTATCTATCCACCTATCCATCCAGTCATCCATCCATCAATCTACTCATGCATTCAGCAAATATTTATTGAGTAACCATTACGTGTTAAATCTTGGGGAAACGGCAATGAACAGTCAGTCATGATGCCTGCGCTCATGGAACTTGATCACTCCAGCCTTTAAGGAATTCTCCTTTTCCTGACCTGTTATATTTCTCTTTGGAAATTAGTCCCCACCACCTCCTATGTGACCCAACTTTCCATGCATTCATGCCTTGTCTCTCCAGGGCAATTATAAGCACAAGACCACAACTGTTGTGATACCTGTCATGGGGCAAGTCCAGCATGCCACACAGAGCATGTTCCATCCACACTTCTGAATGAGTGTGTACATGCACAAATACTCCACTCAGGAAGGAGTGGAAGGCCCCTGTGGTGACTGTACTGGGCTTTGAGACACTGACTCACTCACTCCCCAGCAGGTCTGCACTGGCCTGTGGGTGGAGGCTGAAAACTGAGATGCTTGACAACAGGAGTTGTGAATGAGGAATATGAAGTTACCATAAATCTTAAGAAAAAGGCAAACTATAACTCTAACCACCCTTGTTGAGGACCTTTGACTGTAGCTGTTTTCTCAGAGCATCACAGGACAGGTGACATCCTGCCCTGTCACTGAGTGCTTACTACACATCTGATTGTTTCTAGACTAGAGATTCTCATGTGACTACAAGCTGAGGCAGGGGAATAAGGGTGGGGTGCCTAAGTCTTGTTTATCAAAACAATCAACCTTGCCTGTCTTCAGCACTTGAGAGTTCCAGGTCTTCTTGGGCACCATTTCTCACACTTGGATTTTTGTGTTTTTTAACCTGAGCAGGAATAACCTGTAGCAAATTGCCAAGTAAAATATCTTGGAGTGTCTTAGCCTTTGTCTTACTCATTCTTCCTCCCCTCTTTCTGCCTTAGCACCTCTCCCTTTCATACCCATGGTGCCAGGAGTCTCAAGAAAGAACCGGGTAAAGTTATTCATTCCAACATATATTGGTGGGGATTGCTGTTTTAAATAGATCAAATTTTAGGAGAAAAAAAATGAAAATCTCCCAGGAAAAGTTCAGATGTCATTGCTTGGAGGTAGAGGTGTGAGAAATACTTGGGGGGAATGATACAATGAGAGATTGTACAGTGAGATTCCACTGTCAGTCACTGACCTCATACTCTACTCCCATCTTGCATCTCTCCTACCCTTGATATCAGGAAGCTGACCTTAAGTTCAAAACTTTTAAAAAATCAACCTCTTCATTTTCACTATTGAGAAGAGATGGGTTATATAAGAAGGGCACAATTTCAGATACTTCTTTTTCCCAAATGCTTCTGTTTATAGAATTTGAACACATGGATCTTTAATAGAACTGGCAGAGGTTAAAGTGCTGAGGTTGTCAAATTTCAAAACCAGTTCCTTTTGCTGACTTAGGAGATGACCATATATCAAAAACTCAGGGACTATTCATTTACCCAGTAAATTTGGGTCATTCTAATAGTCTTCATGGATAACTCTTGCCAGAAGTGTCACAGTGTGATTTATTCTTGTTGGATGCTAGGATAATCCCAAGTTCATAAAGGGAGTGGTCCATTCTCCAAGAGTTGAAAATCAGGAAAGACTTCTTGATTGGAAATCTTGACCCTTCTCTCATGAAGTTGTTCCTGATGTCTGATCGACCACTTTCTTCATTTGGATCCTCAGCATTGCTTCTTCTACTGGACTTTGGGTAGGAGATGGGTCATGCACATTTGTATCTCTAGTGCTTATAAAGTTCCTGGTACAAATGGGAGGCAGTAGAATATTTGTGAAGGAATGAATAAATCCAGCCTCACTTCTTCTGGGTGGGTGATCACATCCTTTTGGACTGAACATAAATCACTGAAACTTTGACTAAAATAACTTGCATTTTAACTAGTCTCACTCATTTAAGGTGCTAGATTAAAGATATGCAGAGGAACATGAAGGGGAGGAACAAAGATTCTCTACTAATTTCAGCTTCTCACCTTACAGACCGGATAAGTAATCAATTGTGCTTTGCCATGTATGAGTTAGTTCAAGAGTTGTTCAGCCCTGAGAACCTTTGGGGAACACTCCAGGTGCAGTTATTTCAGCAGGCATTTCCTACAGTAGATAACTCAAGTTTAAAGGTGAACTTCCCTGTGCTATGATTTTGCCGAAACCTGGGGTGACACTTCATCCTATTCCAAATAGCAGGACTCATCAGCATTGAGAAAGTTCCAGTCAAGCATGGATATTAAAATACCTCCTTCTGCCAAGCACAACACATAGCATGAACTCAGATCCACTCTGCAGAGACTGAAAACAAACATGGGTGGGCAGACAGACAGATGGACAGCATTGTACATTGTGTGTAGTGTAGATAGTTTTGGATAACTCAAGCCCTCTGTTCTTCAGCCAAGTGGTAGACTGTTACAGGAGGTTTGGGCCTCTTATTGGAAGAGGTGGGACTGCCTGTCTTCTCAGGCTTTGAGACCTGGTGCTTCTTTACTGAGCTGAGTTCTTGAAATGGTTCCTGCTCCACCATGTGAACTTTGACCTCAAAATTGCCTGCTCCTCTAGAGCTGTATAAAAGCCACTCTGGGCAGCTCCCAAGTATGAAAGATTCCTCTCCATCAGCTTCAAACTCAGTTCAAGGTGGACTTTCTGTGGTGACACTGGGTGTCACCACACCTAGTGATGGCCGCTCTTTCCTCTTCTTGAGTGGAAGAGGGAAAGAAGCTGGAAGGCGAGAGAGAAACTTCGTTTTGGAGAGGATTCGAGGTAGCTTTGAGCCACCATTGACAGGTTCCACTCTGTGCCAGGCACTTTAAATCTCTATTTCACTTGATCTTTCAATCTTGTAAGGTAAGTATCATTGTCTCCATTTTTCATTGAGCAGACAGGTTCCTGCTGACCAGCTACTTGCCATACCTTGCTGTTCCCTCTCTGAGCCTCGTGTCCCAGAGGCAAGGTCCCTCAAGACTTGGTCATCCATTCCTTCAGGACATACGAGGATGTGCAAATGAGCCCTGGGCCACTGTTGGCATGGGAAGAGGCTCAGCCCCAGAGCTGGGAGTCTTAAAGAATGAGTTAATTCCCTGTCTTCATTCCTCCTCTTGTGTGATTGGGATTGGCTTAAGGTGATTAGAACAGATGATGAGGATAATCTCATGAAGATCTCATCCCTCAAGGCCTGGGGCTCTCATAGGGCCTGCTTTCCACTCAGAATCCTTTGAAATGAATCTTATAAAAAATTAAAATATGTTTACTTAATATAAATTGCTATAATATAGTTTTTCTTAACATTCTGAGAATTTTGTTGCATTATATAGTCATTGTAAATGCTACCGTTCAGATTTTAACATGAAAAGTGGGAAGAAATAATTTCTACATACACTTACTTTTCAGTAAGGATTTAATCTGGGTGTGTTTGTCTAATATCAAACGTTAGCAAATATCAAATATACAAAGATAGCATGACATTAAAGAGTTCATGATATAGTTGTACAACTCCTTCCTATTTGTTTTAAAATTTTGTAATTATTTGCTTCATTTGATTTAATATTTGACCTCTCCATCCTAACTAATTCATATTTTAAAATAATAGATAACATTATTTTGATATTATTAATAAAAAATCATGTTAAACTCCAATTAGATAACTTAAGTAAGCATAATGATTCCTGGTAATGTTTTCTTTCAGCAGTGTGGATAGATGGCAGTCTACTGATATATTAGGTTGCTACTGTAATCTCTTTTATGATCATTCAACAGATGAATGGATAAAGAAAATGTGGTGTGTGTGTGTGTGTGTGTGTGTGTATGATATGGTATATATATACACACACATATATATGATGGAATATTACTCAGCTTTAAAGAAGAATGAAATCATGGTATTTGCTGGTAAATGGATGGAGTTGGAGAACATCATGCTAAGTGAAATAAGCCCAAACCCAAAAAAAACAAATGTTTTCTCTGATATGCGGATGCTAATTCACAACAGGGTGGGGATCAATAGGGAAGAACAGAGTTACTTTAGATTGGGTAGAGGGGAGTGAAGGGAGGGGAAGGGGTATGGGGGTCAGAAGGATAGGAGAGTGAAACAGACATTATTACCTCATGTACATATGTGACTGCATGACCAATGTGATCCTATAGTATGTACAATCAGAAAAGTGAGAAATTATACTCCATTTATGTATGATTTGTCAAAATGCATAAATGAATTCTACTGTCATGTGTAACTAATTAGAGCAAATTTAAAAATTAAATTAAAAAACAATTACTTATTTTAAAACAATATCTTTAAAGTTCTCACTTGTGAGTGAAATAACTATAGAGGTAACATAGCTGAAGTCAGAGATGTGAACCCCCTGTATCCTTTTTTAAAAACCCTGAATACTTTAGGGATGGACAATGCAGATTCTTAACCTGTGACAGTTTACAGACTATACCACCACTTTATATATTCATATTAAAAGAATGTGATTAAATAGATCATATTCACTCTGGACGATAATCAGTGTGATGAGAGCTGCCCGTCTGGTGAACAAGTGAGTCACACAATATTTCGTCTGTGATATGAGTGGCTTTGCCAAAATGAAAAGGTAGATTGGGATCAAAATAACAATACTAATACAGTTTTTTTAATAGCAACATACCCTTCACTGTACTAGGGAGGCTATGCTCATCGCAGTTGTCCCTGGCTGTCAGATATTTTCTGAAGAACTGCTTAGTAGCTGAAGAGGACACATCTTTGAAAAGTTAGGGTGCTGACAGCAACAACAGAATGATATGAACCCTAATCTAACCTTTATTCTGGTACAACATTGTTTAAACAATATGGAAGCCAGGCTCGTCACTAGGACCTGTGTTAGTCAGCTTTTGTCACTGTGACAAAAATGTCTGACATAAACAACTTGAAAGAGGAAAGGTTTACTTTGGCTCAAGGTTTCAGAGTTTTCGGTCCATGCTCAGCTGACTCAAAGGCAGAAACGTCATGGTGGAAATGGTGGGAGAGCGTAGTGGAGGAAAGCTGCTCAGCTCATGGCAACCTGGAAGCAGAGGTGTGTGTGTGTGTTTGGGGAGAGAGAGAAAGAGAGACAGACAGACAGACACTGACTGAGAGGAAGGGGCAAGGGACAAGATATAGACTTCAAGGGCATGCCCTTAGTGACCCCCTTCTTTCAACCATGCCCAACCTGCCTACAGTTTCCACCACCTCCAACTCGTCTGTTAAAATTATTAATCCCTCAAATGGATTAATCCACTGATGAGGTTAGAGCCCTTGTGATCCAATGATTCCCCCAAATCCCCGTCTCTGGACATTGCTGCATTTGGGATCTAGCCTTCAACATAGGAACTTTTGGAGAACATTCCATATCCAAACCCTAATAAGACCAGGTGGTGAAATGATAATGAACTTTTTCCAAATTCTTATCTCTGCTTTTCCTTAGAACTTTTCTGTCCTAATTATGCGTATGTTTTAGTGGATATGTGATGCTACCAGTGGGTTTTTATATCAATACCCTCAATGCATTCTCACTAGGAAACTATTTTTACTATTTACTGTAATAGGATTGTTAAAGTTTCCTATGCAAGAAAATTAGCATTTTTCCCATTGTTAAAAACAGGCAAGCCCTCTTTTAAAAAAGAGACTTTAAGGAAGACATTCAACTTGTGCTTCTGATTTACTATTACTTTTTCTGGTTGGTTTTAAAGTATGCATTACTCAAAGGCCTCCAGTACTTGTCCATGTTACAAAATATTTAAACTAGGTATAGTTGTATTTGTAGTGTTTTAATATTTGCTTACAGTTAAAGTACATGCCTAAATATAGTAAAATACACAAACATGGTTAAATGAATTACAGGAGCTAAAATGTAAAACCTCCATGGAAAAGAAGTCAGAGAAATAGCATCTGTAGGTGAAGACACAGGAGTGGAATGAACTGATAAGAAGTTTCCAGAGACATTCTGTGACTTCTTAAAAGGCCAGTGGGACAGGGTGACAGGTAGATACTCAGAGGCCTAGGGTGCTCTAAAGCCTGGGGTATGTAAGGATGCCAAGATGCCACTCAATTAATATGTGCTGATTTTCTTTGAGAGCTGGGGCGTCCCCATGCTCAAGTTGTGAAAAATGAACTCCTTGCCTGGAGCAGTACTCTGAATTGCCCTTGGATGTAACAAAGGAAAGGCAGACTTTGAGGGCAGGCTAATGTGACGGAGACAGTTGGTAATTAGACCACTCTGAAATAGTTCTTCTTACACAGAGCCCTTATTTTGACGCAAATCAATGCCTCACTCTTACCCTTTAAGTGTTCTCCATTTCCTATACAGACCAAATCACAGCATGACCTTTAACAGGCGCACAGTCTGAAATTCCCTCTTCCTGGCTTAGCCGTGCTCTGTTATGTGGCCATTTTCTGTAATAATAACCTATTGATGTTGGCTCCTGGAATAGTGATGATTTCAGTGACTATTATACAGACCATTGTAACCAAAGGATTATTTGAAACATCTCTGTTTTGAAAGGAGTCCAGTTGGAGAAGACCTTGTTCTTGATTTGGAAGGAGACTCTAGCTGTTATACTGAATCCTGAGACTGGAGTCGGAATTAAAACCCCATAGCTAAAGGCACAAATGGCCTGTTTGAGGGGAGTCATTCTCCTACAGCATCCCCACCACACCTGTCACACACACATAAATGTGCACATCCACATTGCAATCAGGCACTTAGAATACAAAGTAGTTTGTCCTTTGCCAGAAATCCTTGCCCCTTATCTCCTTCCCCCAACTCTCTGTCCACTTAGAAAATATCTATTTCTCTCTCTAGATGGTAGTTCAAGAAGCAGTTGCTTTTCTTGCTCTTCCATCACCTATGCTGAACCCAGTTAGTATTGACTCGTGATCGTGTGCCTCTTCCCAAGTCCTTGTTTGGTGATTTCACTAGGGTATCTTGAAATTGACCCTAGAGGATTTATAACAGGGAAATCAACAAATGCAGTGGATCAGCACATTTTCTTTCCCTGCAGAGTTGGATTTTACACATTTACCAGTGCTGCTTCTGGGTATGATCCAGTAGTTTACTTTATACGGAGAGAAAACACTCTATGGTACTAGAGCAAGGGTTATAGAGCAAACTCAAATTGACTGCTATTATCATTGTATGCTCTTTTCAAGTTGCAAATATCTCATATAAGTGCAAGCTCTTTCTTCTCTCTTTGTCCTCTCTCTATTTTCTCCCTATTCCAATTCTCTATTTCTACATCCAGCTCTAGGGTTTTTAAGTGAGATGGTAACAGCCTTTGTTTTGGCAACACTCCAGAGAATAAATGCTCCCCAGAAAAGCTGCTCCTAGGACCAAGCAGGACAAGCTGAAGTGAGGAAAGTTAAAATGCTAGGCTGGTTGGAATGACCAGGAGGTGGGATGTGTCTATGCATTGTAACAGCCTTACCTAGCTAAGACAGGAAGACCCAAATATCGGACCTGTTGACCTTTCTCTGGCTAACAACCCAAACCCCAGAAAGACCATTTCATCTTCCAAGATGGAGGGTTTCTAGTTTCTATTTTGTCATTAGTTCTACTTCCTTAGCTAAGAGGGAGACCAGGATCAGGACTGAGTTGTTTGTGTTGAGGAGAGGAGGGCAGGCAACTGTCAGAGGGGTGCCAGCACAGCTTTCTGGGAGTTAAGCCATAACTAAGTGATAGGACAAATGTCAAATTTCAACAAGTGAAGCTCAGGAGAATTATCCGGATATGTTTCTATCCCACATAAAAACACAGTACTAATCCCCAAACAGGCAGCTGATAACAGACACCAGAGACTTATGCTTTGCCACCGAAATTCTCTTACTAAGGAGGTTAAAGCCAGTTAATACCATTTGAAAGGTGATGAAAGTTAGGACCTTTATAAAATGCACTTGATTTAAAACACTTAAATTATTAACAAATGAACTCTGACAAGACTTCTCTGAAGCCACCAGGTTAGAAGGAAAGAAAGAAAGAAAGAAAGAAAGAAAGAAAGAAAGAAAGAAAGAAAGAAAGAAAGAAAGAAAGAAAAACAAATGAAAGAAAGAGAGAAAGAAGAAGAAAAGAGAGAAAAAAAGAAAGAAAGAAAGAAAGAAAGAGGGAAGGAAAGAAAGACAAACAAGTAAAAGTTCAAATACAGTTGAAGATAATCATTAGAAATGATGCAACCCAAGTGAATTCAGCATTTGGGTGGGTAGGTGAGAGTCACTGGGATTGGTATTTCCAACAAAAACGAAATTGTGTGAGCAACCCATGGCCATTCACAGTATTTATTTTCAAAACTCCAATGGTTGTTTATGTGTTTTTCTTTGTTCTGTGTTCCTAAAGCCAATTAGTCAGAAGTGGTGTCTCCCCATGGCTTGTTCTGTGGTATGTTTGCCTTCAGTCTGATAGTTGGAGCTCTGGCCCCAGGAGGAGGTCAGGGGGCAGCCTACTTCCCAGAACCAGCTTTAAGCATGCTTTTCTTCCCTCTCTTGGTTTGTGGCTGTCATCAGCAGGGACAAAGACAGGGTTATGTTTTTGGGAAATGCATTCTTTTCTACCCAAGCTGGTGTTACCTATTAAATATCATTCTTGGCCCTGATGGAGAGGTCCAAGGCATAAGAGTTCTTGCGTGGGGCTTTCAGGAGAGAAGACAAGGCACTGTAGCAGTCCTCCAGAGAGCAGAATGTGGGAATTTCAGTCAGTCCTTTGGGTGACTCCAAAGGAGCAGTACAGGGCTCTCCTCCTCATCACCCTGCCAGAGCAGCTCTCAGAAAACCACTCACAGGGCTGGCAGCCCCTTGCTCTGGTTGGACCAGAAGATCCAGGCTGTAGGCCCTTAATGTGTCCAAGGCAGTTATTTCTACTAGATATTTTTAATTCAATCTTTCTGCACTCAGCCTGCAGGCACAAAGGGGTTTTATTAATAACACAAAAGGGAAGTAGATAAGAAACTTAAATGCCAATTAAAATACCAAACAGAAACATTAAGGGACCATTCTCAGACTCACAATTCCCTGGATATATTATAGTCCCACAGGAACTCTGGAAAGTGCTACCCAGGCTAAGAAAGAAGAGGAACATCTTGCAGTAATCTAAGAGTGAGGCACTTTCTTAGAGTTCATACATTTACCTTCTGGTATAGGAGAGGTTTAATACTAGAGCATTCAGTCCTCCACCTATTACTAGCTTTGTAAAATCTTGTGAATATTCATAATAAAAATAACTATCAGTCTTTTTTTAGACTGCAAAATGTTAGGTGATATATTTATAATGTATTATATGTGTTTATATATTTAATTTTCATAAGAACCCTGTAAGATAAGCATTAATATCCCCAATTTATTGGTGAAGAAATTAAAAGTTAAAATTGAGAATAATTTATTGATTTCCTTACTTTATCCCAGGTACTATGTGAACAATTTTACACATTTATCTTTCTTAATTTAACACTCACCGAGTGCCAAATATTATTCCAAGGGCTTTGCACATATGAACTCAGTGAATCCTCCCAATGGACCTATGAGATCGGTACACCTTGTCTCTGTTTGGTAAGTGGTAGAGCCAGGAACTGAGCCCAAGCAGTCTGGTTCCAGAATCCACTCTTCTAAACCACTTGGTATGACAAAACCCACCTCACAGAGCTGTCCTGTGTCATACCTGTTTTCAGGTGAAGCCACTTGTCTAAGAAACCCCAGCCTGTAGGGCAGACTTTGGAGCCAGGTCTCTGGGGCACCAAGGCCTTGTTCAAGTGGTGTGCTGTCTGTCCATCACATCTTTCCTATTAGGCTCTGTGAAATTCATAGGAATCAGACTAGACAATTGGATTATAAAACTTTGGAGTTACAAATAACCGAATTTACTCTATGTTTATCAGAATGAAGGATTCTGTTCCAAGTATGTAGTCAGTTCACATCCTTGGCTAATTCTGGACATTAATAAGATGCTACTGGTAAGAGGACAGATGTGCACACAGCATAGGTCAGGTGAAGTTATTTCTTTTGGTTCCTGTTCAAGTTTTAAATTAGAGAAATCTTTGCAAAATAAGACTTGCACATTATAATGAACATTATATATAATATAATGAACATTGTTCCAGATGCATATATATGCACATATATATATTTATATATATTTCACATACACACATACCCAAATCAGTATGTTGTATGTATACATCTACATCTACATATATAATATATATGTATAATGTTAATGGGAAGGTGTGTGTACGTATGTACAATTGTGTTTACACATCTTTCAATTTTACTCTAAACTGTATGGCTAAAATTTGCATGTAAACTTCTTTAAAATTTTTTCCTAGAGATTTATAGTGAAGAAAAGGTCACGTGAAGAAAGTTCATGTGCAGAGCTAAACACAGGTTAGAATGCTCAATTTTACCTAAGGGATGTTCTAAACATGCATAGTTTTTATAAAGAAAAGAATATTTTAGGACATAAAAATGAGCTCAGAAAGATGATTTCTATAAAGTCCCCAATGATCCCCACCTCCTGGCATTCATGGTCTGGTTTAATCCCTTCCCCTTGGGTATGTGCTGGACTTACTGACTCACTTCTAAGGTGTAGAATACAAAAGATGGATAGTTAGGTTATAAAAAATGTCTGTGGCTCCCATATTGGGTGCCTTATCTCATACTCTCAGTTCTTCACTCTAGGCGGAGCTAGTTGTGATGTTGTGAGCTGCCCCATCAAGCAAGAAATTTAGGTTTTCAGTCAACAGGCAATGACAACTCAAGTCCTACCAACAGCACATGAACTAGGAAGCAGGTCCTTCCCAAGTTCAGCCTTGAGCTAGATGATGGCAGCTTCAGCCAACACCTTGTACAAACCCTTATGAGAAAGACCCTGAGTCAGATGTGCCCAGCTAAGCTGCACCCTGATTTCTGAGTCATAGAAATTGCGAGATAAATAATGTTTATTGTTTCAAGCAAGTAAGTTTTGGTGCTAATTTGTTTAGCAGCCATGGATAATCCATAAAGCAAAAGAAGGAAAAAAAAAGTACAGGTTTTAGAGTTGTATAGTCAGCTTTCCATGGTTGTGACAAAATACCTAAACTATTCAACCTTTAAGAAGGAAAGATTCATTTTGACTCATGGATATAGATGTTTCAGTCTATGGTTGCTTGACCATATAATTTGGGGCCTGTAGTGGCATGGTGCGTCATGTAAGGGAGCATGTGGCAGAGGAAGATTGTTCACCTCACAGTGGCTGGAAATCAAAGAAAGGAAGAGGCCAAGCTCCCAATATACCCTTCAAGGACACGCCCCCATGACCTAACTTCCTTCCACTACGCCCCACCTTTCGAAGGTTCTACCATCTGACTGTAGCAAGCCACCAAACCTTAACACATGGCCTTTGGGGGACATTTAACATCTAAAAGATAACAGAAGTCAAGCAGTCTTTGGCTAAAGCCTAACTTGACTAATACCAACTATGCAACAATGAACAAGTTACTTAACCTCCTTGAACTTCCATTCCCCCAACTTTAAAATAGCGATAACGGTAATGACCTTGAAAATTGTTACTATCATTAAATTCAATAGCATAGATTAAGTGACTAGCGAGATCTGCAATATATTGCTCTAATTTAGTATTTCATTTCTGTTTCCTCTCCCACAATACTCCCGTTGACCTCTTCTTCCTTTTTTTTCATCCTTTCTTGGGGAGAGTGTATTGGAAATAATAGTGAGAGTGGAAGATTTTGGGAATCAGGGGTGTTCAATGAGACAGGATATAACAAAATTGCAAACACAGACTATCAGTTGTTCTGGAATGGGGAGAGAAGGAAGAGGTGCAGTAAAAGAAGACAAGTCAGCCCTAAGGATACATATCTTGCCAACATAAAATTGTTGTTTTTCTGATTTAATTTCAGGGAGTGGATGTAAAGATATCTAGGTGTTAATTAGTTACCTCCTTCCCTCCCAAAATGGATATTCCCAGAGTGACAAATGAAAGATGGTCTTAATTTGATATGAGTTTTTCCCATCATGTAATATACACAATGTCTTCTGCCAAAGTTTCTGAAGCTACCTAGCTTCACCTCTTTATGAGGAAGAATAAAACCAAGGACAATGAGGGGGAAGAGCAGCCTTTGGGAGTTCTATGGGAGTGTACCAGCCCCAGGCTGCCTGCTGAGAGCAAGATCCAACATCTGAAATAAAATAAGAGTATTTATTAAATCAAAGAACTTTAGGGATAGGTTGTTAGGTGACCTTATTTTTGTAGATAAGAAATTGGAGACCTATAAATCTGCTCAAGCCTGGGAGGGCAGTTGGAGAATGGGCAAGGCTCCCCTTGGATTATTCTTTCCATGGACGTGAGGAGTGTTGACCTAGTCCAGGAGGACTTCTTGGAAAAGACTGGACTGTGTTGGGAACTGAAAAACTGATGTGAAGAGGTAAGATGACAAATACCCTAGGGCAGAAGAAGCCAACTGGGGCCCTTCTAGGGTCATTTGTAACCAATTAAAAATGGAAGGCAAATGTAAAAAGAAAAAAAAATGAAGAAAACAAGATGAGAGGATAAAATTTAGCTTCAAGTGGACAATGGCAAGGAAGGAAGCCATTTGAAACCTCTCATGAAGAAAATCAAAGAAAAGGAGGTTTGTCAAGATCGAGAAAAGAGCTAGGTTTGGTAAGGTAAGTAGGAGGACTATGATGGCAGATAACATTTACTGGTCACTTTCCTGGTGCTGGGAATTCTTCTAAAGCACAGTGTTTCTTCTGTATTTTTTGGTGAAATTTTCACAAGAGATCTGTAAAGTCAACAGGAAGCCAGATAGTTTCCAGCTCCAGAATCTGCAATGACCAATGTCTATGAGAAATGCAGAAGGAATATGTCAATTAAAGAAGAAAAATGTTGAGTTTAGAGCAAAATAGAGCTGGGTTCAAATCTCAGATTTACCACTTCTGCCGAGATCTGACCAATAGGGCTCATTCAGGCTCACACATTCTGAGGCTCAACTTCCTTATGTGAAAAAGGAATTGATAATAACACCTGCCTGGCAGGGTTGCTGAGGAAACCAAAGTGAGGCAGAACATCCTTAATGCCTGGGGTGGTGATTGATATACATGGTTATTAAATAAATGGTGGCCATAATTATTACTATTATTTTGGTGGCAATGTAGTAATAATGGCCATTGTTGCTGAGTTTATGGTATCTTGAGAAATACAGGTGAGCAGTCCCGGATTAATCTTATTTGAAAATTTGTTTATAGTGTGTCATACTCTACAGATCACGGGAAGGGGAGCAGGGAGAACTGCCTGGTAGTCCCCTGTCTGCTATCCATTTGACACATGACCTTGAACCTAGACATCAGTATCTGTGAGATTGAAAGAGAGGCAGAAATGATCTCTAGGATTCCTTCTAGTTAAAAAAATTAAGCTAGTTAATGTCTTCTATCCACTTTTCCTTCTGCTCTGAGCCTTCTATTCAGATGTTTCTGAACAAGAAACAAATAAATATGATTTTGTACCTTTATCTGTAGCACAGAAAGTCCACTTTTAATCATAATTAAAATCTGAATATAGAATGAGAAATGATGACAGTTGTTATGGTGGGAGCTGATAGTGGTGGTAATAAGTAAATAGGACAAAGGGCCACACTCCCTGTGAAGGCAAAAGATAAAGCTGAAAGCCCTCCCCCCCCAAAAAAAAAAAAAAGAAAAAGAAAAAGAAAAAAAATGGCAAAATGGCAACACAATGTTACTTAGAGATGAGGATGGTAGACATCAAAAGCATCAACTGACCACTTAAAAGTAGTTCTCTGGGGGAAAAAAGGGCTGCTATTTTTCATAATAAGACTGTTAGAAATATCAACTCTCAACTGCATGCCTTATTAACTTTGTTTCAAATAAAACCCCAAATAAAGTGTTATATTCTGTCCAAAAATAAAATTAAAACATAAACTAAGTTGAAACTTTGAGTGGGTGCATAGGCCGAAATTAGATAAAACTGCAAGTGAACCTAGGGGTAAGACTGAACTTTGTAAGCCATGATAATAGTTTTAGCCTTTTTTCTGAAATCTGTGGAAAACCCCAGAAACAATCTAAGCAAAGATATCACACGATCAATTTTACATTTTGAAAATAGCAATCTGACTCTGTCAGGAGACTAGAAACTCCATGTGGACTAAGATAGTTACTATAAGCCTCATACATACAACTTTAATACACATGACTTTTCATAAATATTCAAGAAATGAATGAATTGATGAATGTGTGAAAGTTCAATTCTTTCCCCATTTATTCTCCCCATCTATATAATGGGGATAAGAATAAACCTGCTTTTTTCTCTTTTTTCCTTATCTGCCCTCGTTTTTTTTATCTATTCTCAGAAATGAGGTAATAAGAAAATATCTTGATCACCTTAGAAAGAATCATTCTTTAAAAAGTGGTAGTAGCAAAAATACTCTGATAAATTTAGAAAGAATACACCTCTAAACTAAACTGAATGTGAATATCTGCTCTGGTTTATGTGGGTAGAAGAATTATCCTGACTGACATAGGAAGGGCTGAGTCCACCTCACAATGTGAAGGTCTTTGAAGACTTGATTCCTAAGATTGTTTTTTTCTTTTGTGTTTAAACATGTTTCGATGGAAATCAACATTCTCTTTTGAAGAATACACTCTAAATGCAGCCTCGTCAATATATTAGGGTGTGTGCATACATGTATATTGCATATTTATAATGTTAGTCTAGTCTATAAAAAATTTATGTGAGCAGCAGGAGTTTGTCATAAGCAATAAAATCTTTTATGTGGATTCTTTCCCATTCTTTTCGAGGGAATTTCTCAGAATTTTTTCCACAACTCAGTTTCAGACTCAAGAGAGTACTCAATGTTTTTTCCCCAGCCATTACTGTTTTCTTCCCCTTTGCCACAGCACGCTGGGAGCAAAAGGCAGGCCATTCCTGGAGTGCTCTTGTTGATTAAACTAGGACTTTGGCCATCAGTGATATTTTGCAGAAAGAGTAGACTGAGACAGACAGTATCACCCTATGTATATGTAAGATTACATGAATCATGTGAATCTACATTGTGTACAATCATAGAAATGAAAAGTTGTACCCCATTTGCATACAAAAATGAGGGAAAATATAACTACATATAAAAGATAGAAATAAAAAAAGTTAAAAAAAAAAAAGAATTGGGGGAAACATTCCCACCCATATTATGAGTGACTCTGAATTCAGACAATTACGGAACAGAAAAGTTCACAGAAATATTGATGTTTCTCTGAGGAGTTATGTGGAAAGGGCCAGTCTTTTATCTGGGAAGCCAGGGATCTAGCATGAATATAATTTGAGGTGTGTCAAAGGCCTCCCTTGCCTCATTCCTTCTCTCACTGTTGGAGATGGATACTTTCAGCCTGAAGTTGGCATCCTGTCTCTGCGGCTCCAGATATTCTCACTTTGCTTTGACACTCTCAGACAATCAAGAATTGAGCTCTGATTTACCACAGTGGCTCTAGCCTCTATGTCAATATCTCTCTGCACCTCTTATTCCACTTCACAAATATGAGAAAAATTTTCTCATGCATTAACAAAAAATAAATTGTGTCAGTGTTTAATAAAACTGGTAAAGAAAGAACAGAAGTACATGGCTTGTACATTGAAAGCTACGAAAGATCTTTGAAAGAAATTAAAGATGACCTAAATAAAGAGGCAGCCATCTCACGTTCGTGGATCAGAAGACTTAATATTGTTAAGATGGCAAATTGATTTATACAGCACGATCTTTATCAAAATCCTAACATCCTCCTTCTTTTACTTTTTTGAAATTAATAGGATAAACTTAAGATTCATAGGGAAATCAAGGACCTCAAGATATACAAAACAATCTTGAAGAAGAGCAAAGTTACATTTTTAAATCTCAAAATTTATATCAGTACTATGGTAGTCAAGAAAGTGTGGTGCTAGCAGGACACGGTGGCGCAGACCTGGAATCCCAGTGGCTCAAGAGGCTGAGGCAGGAGGATCAAAAATTCAAAGCCAGCCTCATCAACTAAGTAAGACTCTAAGCAACTTAGCGAGACCCTGTCTCAAAATATAAAATAAAAAGTGCTGTGAGTGTGGCCCAGTGATTAAGGTTACCTGGGTTCAATCCCCGATTAAAAAAGAAAGAAAGAAAGAAAGAAAGAAAGAAAGAAAGAAAGAAAGAAAGATAGATACTAGTTAGCTTAAATATATAGATCAACAAAACAGACTTGCTGGTTCCGAAATAAATATATTCATTTACTGTATATTGACTTCAACAATGGTGTCAATACTATTCAATGTGGAAATAATCATCTTTAATGGTGCAGGGACCATTGTATATTCATATGCAAATGAAGAAAGTTAGATCCCTTACTGCAAACCTATACAAAAATTAAGAATGGATGACAGATCTAAATCTAAGAGCAAAAATTGTAAAGCTCTTATTTGAAAAACAGGAATTAATCTTAATGCTTTTGGAATATTCAGTCGTCTTAGATACGACATCCAAAGTATGAGAACAAAAACATATATTAGATCCCATCAAAATTCAAAACTTTTGTCATTCAAAGAACATCATAAAAGTAAAAGACAATTCATATAATGAAAGACAATATTTTCAAATTATGTATTTTATGAGGGGCTTGTGTCCAGAACATATAAAGAAACTTCAAGACTTGACAATGAAAGACAGTCTACTGAAGAAATTGAGTTTGAATAGAAATTTCTCCAAAGAAGATATGCAAATGGATTATAAGCACATGAAAATATACCAACGTCATTAGTCTTTAAGGAAATGCAAATCAAAACCTTGATGTGATGCCACTTCACATCAGCTATCATGGCTACAATAAACAAATAGGCAATAAGAATGAGTAGGATGTGGAAATAATGGAAATCTCATACATTGTCCTGAAGAAATGGACACTGGTTCAAGGTCAAAAAGCATTCACTCCAGCAATTACATGTCTAGGCAGATATCCAAGAACATGTCAAAAAATCCATTCAAAAATGTTCATAGCAGCATTATTCATAATAGGAGAAAGTAGAAATAACTTATTTATACAATGGAATATTATTTTGCCTGAAAAAGGAATGAAGTATTGATACATACATCTACAACATAGATGGACCTTGAAAATACTAGATTATGTGGAAAAAGTCAGACAAAAGTTTTGCATAATTTCATACATATGAAATGTTCAGAATGGGCAAATCTCCATAGAGGTAGCAAGTAGTGGTTATCAGGGGCTGGAAAGAGGAGAAAATGGAGAGTACTCACTATGGGTAAGGAATTTCTTTGGGGATTACCAAGTGTACTGGGATTAGAAGCTTGTGATGGTCAAAGACTTGTGAATATCTAAAACAAAACAAATCACTGCATTACACACCTTAAAATGCTATGGTGTACAATTATATCTCTAAACAAATTTGTAAAGGATATTATTTCAAAGCATACATCATAATAGCTAACATTTATTAAGTCCTTACTATGTCTGAAGATAAAACATGTTGGCTAAAATTCTGTAGAATGGAATTTGTTACTGGAAAAGAACTATTGGAAAATCATATCTGTCAGACAAAATTTAAATCTGCAAATTTGACATAAAGAAGAAGCCACCAAAGTGGGGAGAAATAAAAAAAAGATGGAAAACTTTGGAATAGTTTAATAGTACTTGTAGGAAATTATCTTAATAGAGTTTACAATGGAAAATATTTTCCTTATAAAAATTTGTCAGGGTTAACATAATACTTTGTATAATTCAAATTTGTTCTGTCAAAGAATTGAGACCTGAAGAAATGGACAGTTCAAGGTCAAGCAACAGAATAAGAAGAATTCAGTTGGGGGTATTGTCCAGTTGAAGTATTTGAGTAGGGAATTCTGAATAACCAGAGGAAAACTCTAAAACTGGAAATCTCATTTGTATATAGAAATATAAAAATGGGGTTGAATGTGGAAAGGCTTAAGAAGAAAATGAGAGCAAATTAAAGGGAATTGAGAGACCTTAGAATCTTTGGCTACTACACATTTTGCCATTTATAATCAACTAACAAATGACTATGTGCTAAGTACCAGATGATTGAGTTGATATTGAGTCTGGTGCTTAGCAGGTACTCAACAAATGTTTGTTGCCTGTGCAAGTCAATGAATGCCTATGTGGTAGCGTCAGATGGCAGATTTTTGTCTGAGACTGACTTATGGGTTGGTTTGTACAGGAAATCTAAGAATAAACAAAGATGAGAGTGAATAAAATGAAGACGAACACGACTTAGATATTGAAAATGCTTGTCAGAGAATCAAGAATTCAGACATGTTGAATGGAGTTGATTGTAAAAATCTTGCATATGTCTATAAAAATTCTGGCAGGGAACTTGATATGCATTGTATTAAACCTATGTGTCAAATTGGGGAGAATTGGCATCTTTACTAAGCCAAGTCTTCCAGTTCATGAACATGGTATGCCTCTCTGTTTATTTAGATCTTTGATTTCTTTCATAAATGTTTTATAGATTTCAGCAAGCAAGTCCTGTACATTCTTATTAGATTAACACCTAAGCATTTAATTTTTCATTTTTGAATGGCTATAAGTGGTTTTGTGCCTTATATTTTGGTATTCATATGTTCATTACTACTATGTGAAAAGTTAATTTTTAATGTATACTTTATTAACTGCAACCTTGCTGAAAACATATTGAACAACAAAATACTTTTGTTGATTCCTTAAGGTTTTCCACATGGACAATCATATCATAAGCAAAGAGGAACAATTTTCTTTCTTTCTTTATAATCTTCAAGTCTTCTCTTTCTTGCATTATTACCTGGCAAGAACTTCCAGCAATATATGGTATAAGAGTGGTGAGAGATAAAAATACTGCCTTGATTTTAAAGGGATGTTTTAAAGGGATTTTAAAGGGATGTTTATCTTGTCTTTAATTATTCAAAAAATGTTAAATATAGTTTTTTTTGGTAAATATTCATTATCAAGATGAGGAAGTTTCCTCTCTTTTCTCAGTTTTCTCATGAATAGATGCTGAATATTGTCGAATGATTTTTCTCCCACCAGTTAAGATGGCCGTGTGATTGTTCTTCTTTAGCCAATTAGGTGGATTATGTTGATTGATTTCAAGTAATGAACCAAAGTGGAACAAAACTGTTTGGACATGGAGTTTAAATTTACATTTTGCTGAATTCTATTCACCAATATTTTAAAGGATTTTTGCCTCTAAATTCATTAAGTATATTGATCTCCATTTTTGTTTTTGTACTGTCTGAGTTTAGTATCAATATAATACTAACATATAAAATCAATGGGATCTATTCCTCCTATTTTCTAGAAGATATTTCTAGAAGTCTGGAAAATTCTTTCCCCTTTTTATTTTTAGAAGATTTCAAATTATGAATTTGGTTTCTTTGATAGTAACCTATTTTATATTGAGTGAGTTTTGGTAGTTTGTGCTCTTCTTTGTTAAGTTTATATTTGTAGGGTGGTTTATAGTATTCCTTTATTATTGTTTTGATATGTGTGGGATATATGGTCATGTCCCATTTTATCGTGAATGTCAGTTGGTCTTGGACTGTCAACTGTAAGGAATGTCAATTAATAAACTAAGAGAATAAACTTTTGAAGAAGTTGAGAACCCCAAGCAGTTAAGACTGAGCACTGAGCATGTGGCAAACCTGCAACTGCCTTGAGGGTTTCTGAGCTCCCATTCCTTCACTCTTTCCTTTTGCTGATGCAGAATACCCACTTAATAATGAGGAGAGTGTCTCTGAGGTTTGCTCATATGCAACATCTAGGTCAAGTAAGGAAACCGATGGTTTCTCACACCATGGCTTGGCATTAACATTCATTTTCTCTACCAAGAACTAAACTCCATCTGGAGAGAAGATGAATGCAGGGGACATCCCCTTCCACTCGGTGGCCATGGGAAAACAAGCCAAAAGAAGATGTTCAAAGCTGTAGAATATTATATTTTTTCAACTGGGAAATTACTTTTCCCTGGCCCATCATTTTTCAGTATGTGACATCTGAAAGGAGGCATCTCATGCTGTCTGCTTGGAGGACAACCTGTTTGGAAATCCCTCCAGGAAGGCATAGAGCAGAGCCTGTTTTACGCCCCGCCACAGGCATCACAGCAAGCAATGAGGAGCACATGGAGGAAGCACTGCAGCCCAGCCCTGAGGCCGCATTCCAGCCTGTGAACAAACACTGCGGGTTGGAATGCTGCTGCTAACCCCATGTGCCTGGACTGCCGGCCATGCGGAAACCTCTGACAGCACTTTCCTGTGAGAGACCTGGGCTCTGGGGAGGCCCTGCTTCCTGCTGTGTCACCGTGATGTGACCATGAGGGTGGGAACCCAGCCCAGCAAAACTTCCTTCTGGACTGGGTCGACCCTTGTGCAGAATACTGGCTCAGTGCTGAGTGCTTTTCCCTGAGATATCAGGGCCTCTGTCACCCTGTGCAGAGGGCCCCTCTGGTTACTGCCCGGCCAGGATCTATCTTATTGCACCCCTGGGACTCGAGGGCTAAAAATTGACCAATAGCAGGCTCTCCCTGTGTCCCAAGCTAAAGGGACTAGATTTAGAAATTATGATGACTCAGGTGCATGGGAATTTGAAGGTCTCTCATGCTATCAACAAAGCAAACAAATAAAAAAAATGAATAAAATCTCAATTAGAATACAAAAATGTCAATGGGATGTCTTTGGGCAGTAAAGTTATGTTGATTTTTCCTTTTTAATTTGCTGCTTTTTCCAAGCTTTATATTGGAAAAATAAGCTTTGTTAAGGAAAATATTTTCAGAATAGCAACTAAATGATGCCATTTAATGTTGTGGTCCAAGGGACTGCTATAAATATTACTAGTAATACCTTAAAACTTAGCATGCTGGAAGGTGTACTGCTGGGACATTTCATTTCTGTATGCCAGGTGCCCCAGATATTGTCTGTTCACTAAGACTTTAACTGTTACCATGTCACAAAATCCCTGAAATTTCCTAATGAGCCATTTTTGCATAGTTTTCTCATAGTTACACAAGATGCAAGACTGCCTATCCAGTATAAAGCTCATTTTGCAATTTTAAAAGTTAATTACATGATATTCACCTGTTAAGAAGGAATGATGTATTGAGATTTGTGGGTGCTAGCCGGGTGCTTGGCTTTGGTTGCTTTACATGGATTTTTAATCCTTACAACAAGGATTAATGGGAGGAGATCTAGCATAGGTGTTACTCATATTGGCTCAGGAGTCAGATTGCTGGGCTTGGATCCTGGCTGAATCGTTTTGACCTCTGTTACTTGGGTGGCTACTTAACCTGAGTTTAATCATCTGTAAAATAATGACACTACTGCTGTCTACCTCGTAAAGATTTTATGAAGATTAAACAAGATATCCCTAGTAAAACACAGCATGAGTGCTGGCTTAAAATAAGAACTCCATCTATGCTTTATCTTCATATTACAGAGTATAGCAGGGGTGAGGGAAACATTAACCTGCTGTTGTGGAATTCTGTGGAGTTGTAAATGAATAGGGCTCTAGTAAATTAGTGCCTATATTTCAAATTTCCAAATTAAGCCATGTTGGAGTGTTTTCTCTGTTCGGCTGTTCGCAGCTTTTAGGGAGGGTGTTGGAGGACACCATTAACCATGATGGAGGACATCTGACTGTTGACCCATGACTATATATGTCACAGAGCCATGAGACCCATAGGCTGTGTCAACTCACATCCTCGGGGCCATCACTTTGTACTCCATAGAATGACTAAAGTTATCAGGAAAGACCATAGCCTATTGGGGACTTTCTTTTAAGAAAATTCAAATCCTAAGGTAAGTTCCTGGTGGAGGGAAGTTCCAATGAATGCTTTTATTGTGGCTTTATAGAGTTAAAACCAGAAAAGCCAGATTCTCTAAATCTGAAGCCTCAGCAGTGAGAATAGGGAAGAGGGGACAGAATAGACAGCACTTGGACTATTTCCCACATTAAGTTATTTCAGGATCTGGGTTGCTAGGTGTTCACATAAAATACCTTCACCAGGAAAGGAAGTCGAATACATTTGGCTCAAGACTTTTTTCAGCTGTTCATAAAGTTAGTGCCTTACAGAAAGAAATCAGAGGCAAAGACAGCCTTATTTGTATTTTATATCTAGAAGTTCCCTCAAAAAACATTTGGGCAATTAGATCTACAGACTTGTTCTTCTATCTGAGTTGTGAGCTTACTGATCTTCCAGGAAGTTCCTCTAGGCCATGATCTTCATATCATCTTGTCTGATATTTTCTTTTCACAAATAGTACAGAGGAATCTTCTGGATTAAGTGGATCAGGATTTAAAGGGCTTCTGGATTTAAAGGGCTCTATCTCTTTGTCTCTTCTTATTCTTTACATTAGCTAGGTAATATCCTGTACTTCCATGGCCCATTCACTATCGTCCACGTGCAATACACTTTGAAAACTAAATATCCTGTAGTTAAAGAAAAACGATAATTAACCAACATTTTCCCTCTGATCTCCACACCTATTGGATAGGTGAGAAATTTTGTTGCAAGTAGCAAGAACAATAAAACAGCATTTATGGCTCTGTGGCTGTCCACCAAAATCCATCCTTTCATAGAAGCTGAACTGTGTTTTCCTGGTTGCCCTACGTGTCTCAGCTTGCTTTGCAGTTAGATGTGGTCAGTTCTCTCCAATGGAATGCAAGTGGAAGTGATATGTTTGGTCCATAAAGCCTCCTCAAAGAGCATCTCTAGCCTCTTCTTCTTTCTAGAATTGTGATTTCAGGCCCAGAGTGACCTTGGAAGCCATGCATCAAAAATAGCAGAGCCTCCATTGGCTTGTGTTCCTGAGCTTTCCACCAGTTACCTGTAAATCCAGACCTGACCACTCAAGAACAAGAGATACATGTCTATTGTTCTGAGTCATTACTTTCAGAGTCTATTACCTTAATGTATAACACTCTGAATGAAACAAATGCCTTCAACTGACAGAACGATTTTGATCTTACTTAACAGGAAGTTCAGAGAGAGTAGAGACTAGCATTTATTCACATCCATAAAGATACCAGCAGGGACCAGAATGTCAGGTTCTGCTCCACCATCCTTAGTGGACTGGCTTTGTTCTCATGCTTTTTCTTCTCATGGTCATGAGTAGACGGCTGCAAGGGAATATGTTAGATATGGAGGCTGTGTCCACTTTGTACCTTTTGCCCATTTCCCAAGGGAAGTTATCTCTCTATGAAGGGAAGCCCCTCCTTTTTTTTCATTAGAACAAATAAGTCATTTGCCCACAACTCAAGTTGCCAAGAGGAATGAGATCAGCACAACTTATCTAGACCAATCATAATTCTTCCATGGAGTTCACATCCTCCTCATGTCAAAACATCTCTGCAAATGATTAAATAAATTGGGGTTCTGGTAGGTGGAAAGTGGCACATGGGGAATGGTTGTTTTCTTAGCCCTTTCAGGCTACTATAGCAAAATACCAGGTACTGAGTGGTTTATAAAGAACAGAAAATTGTTTCTTATACTTTAAGAGGCATGGAAGTCCAGCATCAAATGCCTCCAGATTTGGTGTCTGGTGAAGGCCCATTTCCATCATAGATTGACATCTTCTCACTATAATGTTACATGGTGGAAAGGGCTAGCTAGGTCTCTGGAATCTTTGCTACAAAGGCCTTAATTCCATTAAGGAAGGCTCAGCCCTCAAGACTTCATCACCTCCCAAATTCTGCACCTCCAAATACCATTACTTGGGGTTAGAATTTCGACAAATGCGTGTGGGTGACACAAGCATCCACACCACAGCAATTGTTATATAAGTAAAGACTGGTGTCTGCACACTCACATGCCCACCTGCTGGCTGAGCTCTTTGCCTCACCAGGAATCAGCCTCAATACTTTTCTTCCTCCCACTTTCATATTCAACAGCAATCACCAAAGCTTATTGAATTTAATCTTTTATCTAACCCTCATTTGGGCCCTTTTCCCCGTTCTCTGCAATAGATCTCCAGGCTGCCCCTCCACTGCTTTTTTCACAGTCAAGAAACTTAAATCTGACTCAGCACCCCAGTGCTTCAATTTTCAGTAGCTACCCACTGACAACCAAATAAACTGTGTGTGAAATGTAAAGCCCTTCATGATGTGACCTATGCCTTTCATCCACTAGTCAGCAAGACCACGTTACTATAAGTCACACACACACACACACACACACACACACACACATTTTTGCCTCTGTTCTCTCTGCCCAGGCCCAACTCCTTTCATCTGTCCAACCTTCAAACTTCATGTAGTCTTCAACAATCCCCACCCCACCTCCGCCCCCAGTTACTAATTTAGGCCCTCTTCCTGCTACTTTTTCTGGGCCTGCAACCTGTCATACCTTAACTAGGGCTTACATTCTAAGTTACTCCAGTTCTTTGCCTATGTACTGGTCTACTGGTCTCCACCATTCCCCTGTGTCCTGTCTGAAGACAGAACCACCTCACCCTTGCAAGTCCATTACCTCTCCTGGTCACTGACACAAAGGAGTGCATTTTTTTTTTTTTTTTTTTTTTTTTTTTTTTTTGGTACTGGGAAT
>JAJEJO010002616.1:314750-334003 GCA_020662805.1 Glaucomys volans
CCTGGCAAGAAGTGTGTTTTTAAAAACCTTTTGACATTTGGGACTGCCATACAATTTCATTAGTACATTTCAACCAGTCAGTCAGTAAATGTCTCTTAATCATGTCCATTGTTAGAAGATTAATTTAGAGTTAAGTAGAGTTGCCAGATACTCATGGTGAGTCACCAGCACAGTGCTAAAGTAAGATGTGTTCCCAGAATGAATGAGCAAGGAGGCAGCATCAAAGAGCTGTGTGATCTTAATAGCAGCAATAATAGAAGTCAATTGTTGAACAATTACCTTGTGACAGCCCTTTGTGCATCTTTTAAACTTAATGATCACTATAGCCTCACCAGGTAGGTGGGTAACACAGAGTCATGTGAGCCCTGGAGAGTTCTTGTCTCATGCACCAAAAGAATGAAGAACACAGACGACAGAGGGTGAGAATTCAGATTTATTAGAAGCAAGCAAGGAAAGCTCCCACAGCATGGGAGGGGTCTCTGTCTAGGGGTTTTTATGCTGTTTTAATGAGGAACTAGCCGTTCATTGGCGAGTCTACCTTGATTGTTCTCTTTTTCTGACTCACTTGAAGGTGTAAAATTTTAATTTCTTATTGCCATAAGGGAATGATTTACTGTCTTTGTTAACCTGAGTTCATCCTATACTTGTTCCTTAAAACAGAAGAACTGCTTGAATTAAAGACAGGTATTTGGGGTTGATTAGTGTTAGGGTAATGAAAGGAACACCATTACCATTCCTGGTATGGGTTTCCTGTGTAGGTACCCAAGTATGAGAGGAACTTTCCAGTCAGGCAGCCAAAAACAAAAACCAGAAACCAAGCTTTATCCCAGCATTTTAATCTGGGGTAGTGGGACTACATCTAACCTGTTAACCTTCCTTTAACTTAATTAGGATTGAGAAATCCTGCAGTGAGAGAGTATCCAACATGTAAAAAGAGAGGTAGAAGCAGAAATGGAGAGGGAGAGACAGATTTTTTTTGAAACATTGAAGTTGAGTCTGAGCAGGGTGAGGTTTGCCCTCCACAATGAGAAACCTGAGGGTGATCGGTGGTCATCAAAATGTGCAGTTGCTGGGATCCCTGGAGTTGCAGGAATGCTTCAGGGAAGAGGTAACGTTTTAGCTCAGCACTGCTCAGATGTGAATGTGCGCAGGGTTGTGTTGGGGGTGTGTGTCTCTTGTTTCAATGCAGACTGAAGACTGCTGCAGCAGGGTCTCCTGGTCACTAGTGTACCTCCTTGCTGCCTACCCTCTGTGGCCAGTGCCTGGGCGGAACCTCCGTAGTTTTGAGTATTCTATGCACAAGGGGAAGAGGGATCAGGCTCCAAGGTGATGCTGGGCTTCCTCCAAATCGCCCTTCTTAGAGAAAACATGAATCTATTCTACATTAAGAGAGATGTCCATCTACATTCTGTGAAATTAGAAAACCCTCAAAGTTGATCAGTTCATCAGCCTCTGATGTCACCTTTTCACTTCATACTTTCGTGACCCAAGGAAGCCTCCTGAAATTGAGGGCTGAGGTGTTCTGCGGGGGAATGGGGGTGGAGCTCCTGGCCAGGGGGCTCAGTAGTGTTCCCACCCTGGACCTACTTTGGGCCTAGGTCCAGGGCTCTCCTGTCAGGTGAGGCTGGGCCACCGCCCTGGAGAGCCAAGCATCTGCTCCAAAGTATCCACCCCCGAACAAAAGCCTGCAGGCTGGCGGCATTGGCAGCTAAGGGACTTGCTTCTCAGGCATCTCCATCTCCAAAAGAGCAAAGGGAACATGGTGTCCTCAATGACTGACCGTTGACGAACACCATATTTTGCCTCGGCTGAGGCTCTTCCTGCCATGTACTCCTTGCAATATCCTCTCCTCCCACACACTTTTTTCCTTGTCAAAAAAATTTCTATTTTCTTCCTTGAAATCTTGTTTCTGGTCTGTTTTGTGTTTTGTTTTTCTTCCTTTCCAGCCATACTTTCTCTAATGAGGTCAGAGGGTGAACCATCTGGCCACAGGTGACCTGTACAGTTTTTGGCTTAATTTGAGGACTTGGAATTCAAATATTCAGAGGTCACAAGACTTTTGGGGATAAATACTGGATAAATTGCAACAGAGGAATGGAGAAGGGGAAGGCGTATTTGTTAAGGGCTAGTTATACATTAGTCCTGGGTGCCAGTTGCTTTCATATACCTCACTTGATGCTACTCCCTGTAGCATCTTTGCAGATCAAGCAAACCTATTATCCCATTTCACAGATGTAACAACTGAGGCTCAATAAAATCAAAAGACCACCCAGGCTCATGTAATTCATAAGTGACAAAGTTAGAAGTAAAAGTCAAGTATCCCTAAAGCCAGTGCCTGGGTCCTGTCCACTTCATCAGGCTGCAGTTCCATACTCTGATACTTCTTAATTGTGGTACTTCAACTTGTTCTCTTGAACTGAGAAGGAAGTGCAGTCCCCACTAGAATTAGGGACTCCCCATGGTGGGCACACTGACTGGCTACAACCTTTACTTCAATAACAGTAAACCCATGTTTTTCTTGCTTCAGGGGTATAAATACGTTCTCTTTTTTTAGGATTTATTTTTATTTTATTTTATTTTATTTTGTTTTAATTTTTAAAAATTTTTACTTGTTCTAATTAGTTATATATGACAATAGAATGCACTTTGATGCATCATACATAGATGGAGTATGATTTCTCATTCTTCTGGTTGTACATGATATAGAGTCGCACTGGTTGTGTAGTCACACGTGCACATAGAGTAAAAATGTCCCATTCATTCTACTATCCTTCCTACCCTCACAACCCCTCCCCTCCCTTCACTCCCCTCTACTAATCTAAAGTAACTCTGTTCTTCCCTAGCCCACCCACTTACTATGAATTAGCATCTGCATGTCAGAGAAAACATTCGGCCTTTGGTTTTTTGGAATCGGCTTATTTCACTTAGCATGATATTCTCCAGATCCATCCATTTACTGGCAAATGCCATAATTTCATTCTTCTTTAAAGCTGAGCAACATTACATCATATATATATATATATATATATATAAAATCATATATATATATACATATATATATCAAGTACATATTTTATCCATTCATCTTCTTTAGAGTTTTTCTATCTGGTGATAAGTTTCGGTTTCCTCTTCTGTGAAATGGGCACAAAAATAGCATCCACCTCATAGGAATCAGACATGAAATACAGCATTAAGTATGGTTCATAAGAAGCAACAGTTATTACCTTGGGGACTATTGCTGCCGTTGCTGTGTGATCATCACTATAACTGGTGTGCAAGACAATCTTCAATACTAGAATGCTCCATTTGTTCATTCAACAAGTATGATTGAGTGCCTCACTCTGACAGGGACGTTTTGTGTAGAAGAGAAACCGCAGTGACTGAGATGAAGTCTTGTGGCATGGAGCTCATACTCTAGCCCGGGGAGCCATGAAGAAAAGGGGCAATTTCAGGCGGTGGAAAACACTCTGAAGGAACTTACATAAGAAATAGGATGGAGAGCTGGGGCAGGGAAAGTGTTTCCAAGAAGCACATAAGAGTTGAGATCTAGTGATAGCAGCCAGATAAGCAAAGTCCCAGGGAAGGGCACTGTGGGCTGAGGGAATGGCCAGAGAAAGATCCTGAGGTGGGCATGAACTGAGATCATCAAATATGCTTTTGTGATTCCAAAAGCTCTCTTAATGGAGTAGGAAGGGGAAATATTGGACAGAGCTTACGAGTCCAGAAGGACTCTGTGGCCAATACTGCCTGGTCTCATCTCCTTGGAAAACTTATGCAACCCTCCCCCCATGCCTCAGTTTCCTAATCTGCAAATTTAAGAAGATAATAGTGAACATGAAATGAATTAGACCCGAAAGCATATAATACTCAGGGGAAGCTACTGCTATTATTATTGTTGTAAGTGACTAATTAATAAAGCACTCGAATGGTTTCTGGAAATGAGCAGTCTACACATGTTAGCTGCTGTCTTGGGTGCCTGGCTCCTCAGGGGTTTTCAATAATGTGTCCCTGAAGAAGCAGATAACTAAGATTTCTTGGTGTCCTCTTATTGAAGCATAGGAGGACTCAGTATGCAATTTCCCTATTTAATTTTAAAATATTTCAATAATCTCTGTGGTCAGAATGACTATTTTCAACATAAACACCTTACTGAATGGAAATGATGCTGTAAAAAAAAATAAAGAAACAAAAACCAGAATTACAAAATTTAGGGCATTCTCTTTGCAACCAATCACTTTCTTGCCAAGTGAGTTAACTACTATTTCTTCAGCACTGACTTGCAAAGGGGGGGGTACATGATCTCTCTATTTCCTTCATCATTTCCTGAAGACACTCATTCCCTTCAGGAGGTGAGGCACTTAAGGGTCAGTTCAAATCCGGTCACCGTGGAGTCTGGGCTGGTTTCAGCTGTTTCCCATCAATGTTTTTCTGGCTTCTGTCAGTTATTACCTATGGGCCGTTGGCCCCAGAGACACCAGAGTTCACAGCCGACATGGTTTTTTCCTATGCCAGTCAGAAAGTTCAAATAAATTCTCCCACATTACCATCAAGAGCTGGGTTTTACGAACTCATACCAAGAGGGTTCCAGCTGGGACCACTTTGGTGCAGGTCTATCTTAGAAGGAAACCTGGTCAAAATCCTTTGCTTAGAGGACCTTCCCCAGAGGTGAAGCCACCAGGTCCCGGCACTAGTGCTCACTGGGCAGCCTCTGATTCCAACTGTTTGGCCCTTCATAGGGAAACTGATTTTACAGTTCCTCTATTTAGGACATCAAGATAGGTTGCCATGGAAAAATGACATCTTCTAATTAAAAACACAGAGAGGTCACTAGTTTCCCAGAACAACCAGGGCACAGATCCTAAAAGGAAAGAAATGAAACATTTGAGAAAAAAAAAAAAAGTCAAACAAAACTTCCAAAGCCGTTTCAGCCTGTAACTTTCCAAACCTGAACAAGATGCCCGGAGTGGACAGGAGACCCTGAAAAGGCAGTGTAGTTCCACTGCTTCTCCACGTTGGTGTTGGTTGGCAAAGGCTCAGCCCTGCCAGGTCAGCGATGCTCAGAGAATGTTCACGGCCCTCCTTTAGACTGCAGATTTCTGCATTTGCCTCCTGAAGACCAGTACGATTCACTGGAGGCCAGAAAGGAGGGATCAGAAAACTGCTAGCTCCAATCCTACCACTCTCTGCTGATTTGTCTTCTTTCAATTGTTCCTTATACGTGTCTGAGAATAACACAACCTGTGCGGTGCTCCACAGCCATGCCCCACACTGGGTGCAGACTTCTCCAGAGCAGGCACAAGGTCATACTTATCTCTGTGTCACTGGAGCCTAAATTATTGTTTTGTACATAGCACGTGTACAATACATCCTTGTTGAATTAATAATAATAATAATAATAATGATAATAACAACAGTTGTCATTTACTGAATGCAATGGGCATTGGGTCTCATTAATCCTCTTTTACAGTAAAGAAACTGCAATTTGAGGAGACAAAACAACTCAATGGTGCATACCACCAGTAAATGACAGAGCCTGGATTTAAATCTAACTCCAGAGTTCAGGAATAAATGAATTCTTGGGGACCAACCAGGGTGGTTTGAGGGGCCCCCTGCCCTGGCTCCTTCTCTCTTCACTAACCATTTGTTGGCACTGTCATGTCTCCCAAGAAGCCCTCTACTAAAGGAAGCAAGAAGAGAAACATCTATACTTCAGTAAACCTGGCATGGAAAGGGAAGCGCATGATGGCAGTGGGTGAGGATGAGGATTCAGGTGCCTTTCCTTTCCCCTTTGTGCCCATCTCCTGGTGGTGCTCCTCATGTAGGGGTGTAATGACACTCTGGGAGGGTGAAGCTGCCACAGCAGGAAGGCCAGCTGTACTGATGCACCTTTGTCACTGGGGAGGTGGCTTCTTTTGGTTGGATTGAATTTAGAGTGGAATTCCATTCTAGAAATTCCTAAGTCAGTTGGATGGATCAAGTTCCCGTTGAGCCAATACTGCAGTGTTGCACAAATCCATGGGCACCATGGACATGGACTATTATATGAATAGGACCCCTGAGAACTATGCATGAGTTTTTGATGTAATCTTTCAACTTGCAAGTGTATTTTACATGCTACATTATCAGCAATGGATAGTAGCCTGTGTTAGTTACACACTTTATTTCACACACATTATTTCATTATTACCCTATGAGGTAGGTAAAACTATTAACCCCTTCAGAGATGAGGAAACTAGGGCTTTGAGTGATATGTCACTATCTATTGATGATACTCAAAATGTTGTCCACACACTAGAAATGGCAACATGAACTATAGCTTGTTAGCAATGCAAGTGCTCAGGCCTCACCCCAGAACCACTGAACCTGGATGGCTGGACCAAGAAACCTGAGTTTTCACAGCTCTCCAAGTGTGAGAAAGTTTTAGAAGCTCTAAAGATTCAAAAGCACTGCCCTAAATTATATAAAAGGCTGGGGATGTTGCTCAGTGGTTAAGCATCCCTGGGTTCAATGCCTGCTACCAAATAAATAAATAAAGTAGCTAGTAAATAGTTAAGTGCCAAATTATATAAACTTTTGTTGTTTGTTGCTTACTATTAGTATAATAATAGTAATTATAATATTATTATGATTATATTTTAAACATAAAAAATAGGAGTTCATGGGTAAACTGAGGTTTAAAATGCGTAATTATTTCCAGTGGGTTCCCATTATGCAATCCTATTCTTTGAACACAAAATTATTTTCAGGAAAACGAAAATGAAGGCACATCGAGTGAACCCACGCTGGTGAATAATAACAACAATCATCGCGATAATTACTTGTGTATGAAGAAGAGGTGCCTTGCTGTCTACCCACAGGAACATGGCTCCATGGGTGGAGGGGAGGTGGGAGTCAGCCTTGGAATACCTGTGTTTGTGTCCAGGGTCCTCCACTCACAGGCTGTTGGATCTGAGACACTTCATCTCTATGGGTCTAGTTGCTCCTATGTCAATTTGATTCATAATAATAACTACATCAGAATAATAGGGATGCATTTGATGTGAGGTTCATAAGAGAATGTCTTGAAAGTGCTCTTCAAACTGCAATTTACTATGCAAATGTTAATTGTCCTGATTGCTGATGTTGTTTACAATGAGAGAGACCAAATGGCGCTGGACAGAGAAAACAATGGCTCCTACAGGAACTCTTGAGACCTAGTAGGAGGAGGACTGAAAGGAGAGAAAGACCAGGGGGAAAGGCTTTGTGCTCCCTACACACTGGACAGCCAAGGAGAACAGATCTCTTAGTGGGAGGGGGGATGTTGGACTGGTGAGGAAGTGCAGAAACTGAAGGGGGACAGGTGCTACTCCAGAGTCCCTGACCTGGGGGGGCCACACAGCCTCCCAGTGCCAGAGAATCAGACCATTAGAACTGGGGACACCAGACCAGGGGTCCAACTCAGAGTTATCACAGCCCAACCCAGCTGGCCAGTGCTCATATGCACAGCAGCCTGAAATTTAGACTTTTTATGTCATTTCCAGATGGGTTTATACAGTCATGGAGAAACTGATGGAACATAATGTTACTCATACATCCTCAAATGTGTCCCATTATCAGGCTGTGTCATCTGGGGCATTGCCAGGAGTTTAATTCTTATAAATTCTTGCATTTTATTGTGGATTGCTCAATTATATTTTAAAATGGAAGTATTAATTTTTTATTATAAAAGTTTTAAATTATACCACAACTTTTATGAATCTGGTCTGGCCTTTTTCCATTTTTTAAAACTGTATCAGGAGCCTCTGAGGAGCCCTGATCAAGGTCAGAAGATCCAGTTATCAAGCTCCTATGTGTCTGATGTGTACATAGATGTTATTGTGTCTTACCCAAGTCCTCCTGGAATAACTAATGTACCTGCATAAAGCATTAACATTGACAGAGCATTTTCATATACATCCTCTTCCTGTTCACAACCTATATAGAGCAGATATTTTCATCCTCTGTTCTTATTATCTATTGTTATAGAACAAACCAGCCCCAAAGCCAGTCAGTTAAAACAATAACAAAATCCATTCCATTTGCGAATCTGTCACCCAACTTTGGAAGATGCAGCTTACCTCTCTCCTGTGGGCATGGGCCTCTGTGGCTCACAGGTAGAGGACTAGAATTGCCTAAAGCTTGCTCAGACATCCACATGGCTGGTGCCTGGGCCAGGAAAACCCAAGCACCTGAGGGCCAGGACAGCCAGGGCTCCTCTATCTACCTCGGTGGGCAGTTGCTGATTGAATTGCCAGATGCACAGCACTTATGGTTAGGCTGTTCTTGCCACAGGCTCTCAGGCAATGACAAATACTTGTTTTCTGAAGTTCCCTCCTCAGAAGACCTTCACAAGGTTATTGTTACTGATACAACTTGGTAGAAATTCAAGAAGCAGGTTTGTGGTATGCTGAGATACGTAAAAGTTTGGGTGTTTGGCTGTCGGGGATTTTACCAAAGTAACTCATTCATTTTCTATTCTGAATATGGACACATGTCATGGTTTTATTGCAGAAAACAGAAATGGACAGGAATAACAAATGGATCATCTCGAATGCCCTGTCAAGAACTTCTAATTCCCAAAACACATCTTTGAAAGTTCAGTCCTGAGTTGGTGCATGTGCCTAGATCTCTGTGGGTTTTTTTTTCCAGGCGATTGTTAAATATATGAAAAAGTGTTCAACATCTCTGTGGGTTTTGCTTCTCAATTAGCTTGCTTTCTAACTCAAGCCAGGGTTGTAAACCTCACTATGGGTCAGCCACCACCATGACCTACGACTTAACCTCTAGAAGTGAGATGGCAAAAAGTCAAGTGTTTGGGTAAAGAGCATAAAGTGAGGAAGCAGCTCCCAGAGGCCTAATCTCCCCTCCACTTTCTGAAAGGCCAGACACACTTTAATTGGATTTATATATTTCAAAGCTGATACAGTTGTAGCAAACTCTAAGAGAAAGAACTATAATGTGGAAGTCCACAAAGGATGCTTGTCTCTCTCCAATTTTTAACTGCTGTGACTAATCAGGATGAGGGCTGGCTGCATGCAAAATCTTTTAGAAAGCTGATCTATACTTTCACGAATGCAGAAAATGCCATTCATCTTCACTTAATAAGAAGGCATCCTTTTTGATGTCTGAAACCTCAACTTTCTGACCAGAATGAAGTCTATCTAATGATGCTTAACCATGCGGCAGTGATAAATTCTTTATGGATTTACTGGTAAAAGTGACTCCAGTATGTTTTCCCTGAGAAAGACACATTCAAGGGCTTGCGTACTAGCATGCTGCTTTTTTCGTTTGAGTCTTCTTTCAAATACACAGAGTTTAAGTTCCTGGCCGAATTTAACTGGCCCCAACGTAGTGCTTATAAAACACTTACTATGTGCCAAACACTAAGTGTTTTATACTTATTACCTCAGTTAATCTTCACAGTAATACCATGAGGTACGTTCCATGTTCCATGAATAGCCCAATTATGCAGATGAGAAAATCTAGGCCCAGAATCATTGGCTCAAGTAATGGTCACACATCCATGAAGTGGTAAGTCAAGGCAGTGTAGCTTCAGAGTCATGGAGAACTGGAACATTTAGGGTGTGGACAGAGGATAGTGTGTGGTAAATCTCAAAAGGGCTGTCAATTACATGGCACTACCAAGAGGCAGTCATATGATCCAGGAGAGCCAATCAGAGACCTTATTGCTAGATACACAGACTGGTGAGGAGTGGGCATGTGATCCAAATAAAACTAGAGTTCAGAAAAATGCAGGTTCTAGGAGGAATGGTCTCTCTCCTTGAGCTCCCTAGAGCCGCTGTGTGTGTGTGTGCGAGTGTGTGTGTATGTTGCTAGGAATTGAACCCAGGGCCTCACATATACTGTGCCAGTGCTTTACCACTGAGCTATATCCTCAGTCCCTAGAGCCATTTTGATTGCCATCAGGGAAGAATCTCCTGAGAATGAAATCCATACAGAGAAAACTTGAACTGAGGGATGGGTGGGAAGGGATAGAACCAATGACATTATTTGATCCAGCTGGATCTGAAAGTCAGTCCCCTCCCACCTCTGCTCCATGACCTTCTAGTTACATAAACCAGTACTCTACATGGTCAGTTTTGCTTAAGCCAGTTTGAACTAGCTCTCTGTCACTTTGCAATCCAGAAAACTGACTGAAACAGGGATTTTTACCAAAAACTTGTTAAGGGAGGCAATAGTGGGCAGGGCAGAGCTGGGACCACCATGCGTAATTTACACAGAAGCAAATTTGGTCAATATAAGTCAATATTCAGTGATTGATATGTTATTAGTATTTAAGAATAAACAGGAAGACATTTGTTTGATGATAAATGGAACCAAAGTATTTCTAGGTCTGGTTGGCCCATGGGTAGTGGATATGAATAATGTCATAGTCACAGTAATAACAAATTTAAATGGTTTATTGCATCCATATACATAACTCAGATTCCCCCATAATTTTTTCTCAAGTGTCTCTCATGGCAGTGAACAGTGCCCTCTGACCTGGCTGCTCCAGCACTGGGCACGGAAGTCGTGGAGCCCTCTGGACCAGTGGGAAGAGGTCAGAGGTGAGGAGAGGCCAGATGCTTTCTCCCTTGGCAGTGGCACCCTGCCTGCTGTGCTGTTTCTGTGGCCAGGTTCAGCAGAGCTGCATGTTTGGGTTTTACTTTCAGCTCCTCTGCTATTCCTAGAGCTCAGAGAGTATTTTGAGTTCTCCAAGCTGGACTTGGAGATCAGCCTGAGTGACAGGCATTGAACTATACATTCAGATGCCCCTCAATGCCCAAGACACTTCTATGGCCTTTGCAAATGAACTTCTGGTGGTCACTTCACAGTCACTGAACATGCCCAGACTTGTCTGATTTCACATGTGTTGCACATTAATTAAACATAATAAGGTTGAGAGACAGAGTGCAGTGTAGAATGTCTTGAAGACTGAAAATGAGAGGTACTCACGGGACTCAACAGGGACTAGAAGTTACTTTCTATCAAGAGAAAAAAATGATCCAGATTAAGAGGAGGGAAAAGATTCCTTCCAGTGAAAAAGAGGTCAATGCTGTCCTCACTTCCTTTTCTGGCAACATTAGAGCAGGTTTCTGTAGCCTTTCTGCTTCTTTAATAGTGTGATTTTTGAGCATCAGTTGCTGCCTATTAGAGGATATTTGTATATATTAAGGCTAAAAGTAAGAATTCTCATAAAACCATAAAATTAACACATGCCAAGGGTTTTTTTTTTTTTTTTAACTCAGTAAACAGGGAACCAATAGGTGCAATTGAAGCAGGAGATAGATTATCTTTAGGCAGAGAGAAATGGGGACCTTGGAGATTGGGATCTTACCATCCCAGATTAAAACCCTAGGTTAAGGCTTGTTTGTTTGATTGGTGTTGGTGCCTGACTTGAAGTTCCACTCATGCTTGGACACCCAAACATTCTGTTGTTGCCCCAGGCTTCCCATGCTTTAGGAACTTTCCTTACTTGCTTCTAATAAATCTGCTACTGAGCTCTTAATCTCTACCACCTGTATACTTCATTCTTTCAATGTGTGAGACAAGAACTGCCAGCTCTCACATGACTCTGTGTTACACAGTGATTTAATTCAAAAAGTGTGTGTGTGTGTATATATGTGTATACACACACACCATGAAGAACACTGAAATGAATTTACAAATAAATTCTAAATTGGCTCATATTCACTGGGAAATAATAAAGTAGATGTCAAGGAGACATTTGAATTTCTTTGGACAAGAATACTTTTCATCACTGTTAGTATTCTATGACTTATAGAGTTTTGGAAGAAGCTCAAAGATATGAAAGATAATGATGTGTTAGTTAGGGTTTTCTAGAGAAAAAGAACCAAGAGAAGATGGATGGATAATAGGTAGATGGATGGATATATAGATATTTGTTTATTATGAAAGACTGACTTACACAATTATGGAAGCTGAGAAAATCCACAATCTACTGGTCTGCACACTGGAGGCCTGGTGAAGCTGGTGTGTAGTTCTAATCCAAATCCAAAGCCCCAAGAACCAGAAGAGCCAATTGTATAAGTCCTAGTCCAATCTGAATGCCCAAGAACCAAGACTTCTCAGGTTTGAGAGCAGGAGGAGATGGATGTCCCTGTTTAAGAACAGAGTGAATTTTTCCTCTCTCCAACTATTTGTTTTATTTTGGGCCCTTGAATGGCTAGGAACATGCTGGTCCACATTGGTGAGGTCAATCTTTACCCAATCTACCTAATTCAAATGTTAGCCTCTCCCAGAAACACCCTCATGGATAGAAGCTCAAATCATGTTTTACCTGCCATCTGGGCATCCCTTAGCCCAATCAAATTGACATGTTAAAAAAAAAAATTGACCATCACAGGAGAGAAATTGGAAGAGTACCCTAGATGGAACAAGCAGTTGTCACTTTTGCATAATTGTTGCACAATTCTTCCTGCCATGCCAATTAGTTGGGGATCCCCAGCAGATGAAGGTAAAAAACCTCTAATCAGGAGACTAGAGATTTTTTAAAAATTTTTATTTTTTTATCTGTTCTAATTTGTTGTATATGACAGTGGAATACATTTATACATTTTGATAGATCATACATAAATAGAGCATAATCTCTCATTTTTCTGATTATACATATTGCAGGATCACATGGGTCATGCAGTCATACATGTACATGAGGTAATAATATCTGTTTCACTCTACTATCATTCAGATTGTTTTGGGGAAGAAGAAATGGTGTACCAGTCTGGTCAAGTGGGAATGAAAAAGGAATCCAAAAGATAGCCAGATTAAATAGATAAAGAGGTAATTTGGGAAATGGTGGGAGATTCCACAGAAGCCCATTTATGAAAGGAATTAAGTTTCAGTGGTGGCAGGTGAGGTACATGAACTTTATCCTCGGAATCACCTAGTAGCTTTGTAAAGTGGTAGAAAGGATCATTTAAATCAAAAGTTGTCAAATGGTGTTTGATAGAACCTTAGATCTCCATGACAGGGACAAGAAGTGGCCATGTGATGGAGATCAGCACCCCTCTTTCAGTCCTTTATTAGATCAGCTTCACTTTTATCTGTTTATCATCATTGAGGATTGCATGAGATTTTATTTGAATAAAGGACTAAAAAAAGATGAAAAGCAGTTAAATGTGTGTGAAAATAACCAAAGGGCTGGGAAAATGACTGATAATTCTATGCTATGTGTTGGTCAATGGGTTACAAATTGGAACTTGATTGCTGAATTATCCAATATCCTTCAGTATCTAGGATACTAAAAGGCTACTAAGTTCAGGGTCAGACCCTTGTCATCCTCACAGAAAAATCACTCTGAACTGGTCTCAGTGTTGCACACCTGTAAATCCAGCTGCTTAGGAGGCTGAGGCAGGAGGGCCATGAGCTCAAAGCCAGCTCAGCAAAAGCGAGGTGCTAAGCAACTCAGTGAGACCCTGTCTTTAAATAAAATACAAAATAGGGCTGGGGATGTGGCTCAGTGATCCCTGGTCCCCACCCCCAAACAAAAAAAAAAAAAAAAAAGAAAGAAAAAAGAAAAAGTTACTCTGCCTCTTAATTAAACTTACATCCTTATGAACAAACAAAAAGTTTTCAACGAGGCTAACAACTGAAGTAAATAACCACTTTCTCCTTGTCTTACAAACGTATCAGCCACCTTTTCCATCGGCACTTCTTCATCTCCTCATTCTCTAGCTGGAAAAGTAAGACCTGATGTTTAGGGTGGTATTCATCTCTAAAATATTGTCAGAATAAGTCCTGGTTTTAGAGATGATGGAAACTTATTTGCTTTTCTTGGGATCTCCTAGGTTTAACTCCTCAGTAGAATTATCCTCCTGCTCATGGGTAGAAAAGAGATGAATTTATAAATCTTACACTTCAAGACAAAATGAAACCACGACTCACACATCCACAACTTTCTCATTCTTCATCTTAAATCCAGAAGTTTGCCATGACATCTCCCACCTCTTCCTGAACTCCTAGGATTTTGGTCCTGTGTCATGCTCATTCCAAATGGCCTTCAAAGTCTATTTGCTTAGACAGGACATCTCTTTTTTTAAAAAAATTAATTAATAGCTATTCATCCTTTAAATCTTAGCTCAAGGACATCTTCCCTGACTTTTTTTTTTTCATGTACTATTTTTCTATTTTATTTTTTTCATTTTTACAGACTGTATTTTGATTCATTGTACACAAATGGGGTACAACTTTTTGTTTCTATGGTTGTACACAATATAGATAGGGTAATGATGTCTGTCTCATTCCACCATCTTTCCTGGCTTTGATTGAGTCAAAATTCCTCTATTATATGCTGTCTTATATCTGGGTATTTCAATTTAACATATTTTACAGTTATATTTATTTAGTGATTATCTGATAATTTTTACTCCCCAACAGAGATTTGCGAAGACAGAAACAAATGATTTCACTTGTATTTGTATGCCTAGCACCCACCATAGCAGGGACTCAATGCATATCTGTTAAATGAATATATGAATGGTCATGTTTTCTAAATAAGAAGTCAGGCTGCTTGTTCGGACAAATCCATCCCCTTCTTCAGTTCTTTACTGAAAAAACATTCTTGGTGAGGCTTCCCTGGTGACTAAAATTAGTGTCCTCCCAACATTTCACACACGCACGCACACACACACATCCTAACCTCATTTTTCTCCTCAGCACAACTTGATTTGTTTATTTACTTAGTTCATCTCTGTCTGTCTCCAAGACCAAAAACTCCATGGTAGCAAAGACTTTTGTTTTTATCTCTGATGTTTATTGATATATTCCCAGCTCCTGGAACAGTGTGGTACATGGTCAGTGTCCAATAAATATTGGTCAAATAACTGAATCAACTCTTAAAGTGCTAAGAGGAAAATAGAATAGAACACGTTGAATTTGAATTGTCCTGGAAGACAGTGCAGGCCTCTGCAATCATCTCTTAGCCGGCTTCCCTGGTTCTCACTGTGCTCCTCTTCAGACTGTTTTCTGTACAATAAAACACTTATTCCAAAGTTAGGACAATCACTCTGCTGCCAAAATCACACCAGAGCCTTCTCTTCACACTTGCAGCAAAAACTGAAGTATTTACCCATGAAGTTCAGGATGATCGGTCACTGCTTCCCTCTCCACCTCTGACCCCTCTCTCTCTTCCTTACCCTGTCCCAGTGATTTGGCCTTTCTCTCCTGGATATTTGCATATCTCTCTCTCTCTCTCTCTCTCTCTCTCTCTCTTTCTCTTTCTGTCTCTCATTTCCTCTGGATGCTCTCCCTACCCCTGTCTAACAGAGCCACATCCTTCCTGTTACTCTTTATCTCCTCATCCTGACTTATTCTCTTCATAGGACTCATAATTATTTCCTATAATATTATGTATACGTTTGTCAGTTACCTGTCTCGTGTCATCAGAGTGTAAGCTCCATGAAGCAAGGACTTGATATTGTTTACCATCTCATCCCTAGTCCCTGGAATAAGGCCTGGTAACATTAAGTAATACTTGTTATTAAAGAAATGAGTGATAGGCTATCTTGTATGGATTCCATTTCTACCATACCAAATGGTAGAAAAGAGAAATTTAGATTCAGTTTGCTGTAGCAGATAAATCAGTGAGCCAGGTTTTTTAAATCCCCATAATTAATACATGAGTTTCGGGCTGGGGATATAGCTCAGTTGGTAGAGTGCTTGCCTTGCAAACACAGGGCCCTGGGTTCAATCCCCAGCACCGCAAAAACAAAACAACAACAAAAAGTTGCAATCCTCCTTCCTCAACCACCCAAGTTGCTGGGATTACAGATGTGTGCCACCATGCCCAACCTTCAGTGCTTTCTATCTGTGTACATAATAAATATTTGTGTCCACTTTAAAAAAAATACATGAGTTTGTATACAGGGGAGTAGGAAGACTCAGACGAAGAAGATTTGTGATGGGTTTGAAGCCCCATACACGGGAGGACTGGACAATGGAGAGGGAGTGGACAATGGAGAGGACAGCATGATGCAGATAGGAATGAAGGTCCTTCATAAAGGACTCTGTAACCCAAAGCATAAGCAGAGTCACTAAGGGTCATGAAAACTGAGTAGGGAAGATGTAAGTTCCCTCATCTCTGCAAAGAACACAGCACAGCTTTGATGCCCTGATGACAAAGGCAGCAAAGCCTTCAGGCAACTCAGGGGAGCAGTGGGCAAGCAGCCCAGGGAGGTGGCAGTCACACAGAGGACTCCTCTCCTGGCAATGAGGAGGTGCCTCTCAAGGGGCAGTGGAAAAACACAAGGTGGTTGTGGAGGAAGAGCCCTTGCTCCTCGGAAGGTACCTGATGACCTGCCCTCCATATAACTGGGGAGGCTTTGATACAGAACTAACCAGTATGAAGGTGGGGAAATGGGTTGGTAGACTAGGGTTACATAGTAGCTGGTAAGGTACAGTAGCATTTGGTTATACATGTGCCCCAGGTACATTTCAATGTCACTTTGTGACATGCTCTGAGTTATGAAAACTGACAAGCAAGTTTAAACATTTGGTACTCAGAACTTATTGTGAATTAAACCTGCTTAAACATCTTAAGATTGATTTTCACTCTTTGATACATTATGGGCATTTATACACTCTTTATTCCACTATGGGCATTTATATTAAGGAAATAATCTGAAACATGGGGTTAAAGTAAAGTTTTATGAACAAAGACATTGGTAAGTATATTATTTGTGATAGTGAACATTTTCCAGCTGTAAGTGGCTAATATCAAACTCTTTGTAAATATGAACGGTAAAGAAATAGGTATGAGTTCCTAGAATCTAACAATGAGCAAAATCTTTCTACTTATGGTTTAAGTTAAGAATCAACAAAAGGAAATATTGATAAATTTGACAACACCAAAAGGAAAAAAAAATATCTTGCAAGTTGGAACAACACTCCAAGATGTTGGAAAAAGAAAAGGACCAACAGTCTGGTAGAAGCACAAGCCAAAGACATGAAGACACAGGACCATCAAAAGGAAATCAAAATGGCCTCTACACATATTGAAGTTGCTCAAACACATGCACAACTAGAAAAATACTAATGATTGCGCACCAGTTACCATGTCTCACCTATCAGACTGACAGAAGTTCCAAAAGTTTGATAACCCATTCTGATGACAAGACTGTGGGGAATCAGCATGCCCTTCATTGCTCTTAGGACTCCAACAGCAGAGACCCTCAGGAGAGGAACGAGCAGCATCAAACAAAATTACACATGCATTGATTGTTGGGTCTGGCAATCCCAATTCTAGGAATCTATCCCAAAGATATGGTAGCGCAAATACAAAATAACGTTTGTAATAAAAAGATTGAGAGAAATGTGAATCTCCATCAATCAGGGAGCTGATAAATAAGCTATGGTAAATCTACACAATGGAGTACTTGCAACCATGAAATATGTAAGGATAAATTCTAGAAGTTTTGTGGAGCAATCTTCAGGATATACTCTTAATTGAAAAAATAAAAATGCAGAAAAATACAAATATGTTACTTTTGTGTAAGGAGAGATAAAAGCATGAGTATAAATATACACATTTATATGTTGATACATAGTTTTTTACATTTGTGTAAAAAACACTGTAACCATAAATCAAAATATAATGAGAAGGAATAGGATAAAGGGATAGGAAAAAGCAGGATTCCCTATATTTTCTTTTTTCTTTTTTGCAACCAAGGATTGAACCCAGGAGTGCTTAATCACTGAGCCACATCCCAGCCCTTTTTATTTTTTATTTTGAGACAGGTTCTCTTGCTAAGTTGCTTAGGGTCTCACTAAATTGCTGAGGCTGGCTTTGAACTTGCGATTCTCCTGTTTCCCAAACTGCTGGGATTATAGGCATGTGCCACTGCACCTGGCAGATTCCCTATCCTTTGAACATGGTTCATACAAGTGGAGTGTGATACCTTCTGAGCCTAAGGACAAAATTAAGATAAATAAATAAAACAAGATGAGCAACAAAAAATTTAAAGGAATATTAAACTACTTTTATTGCTATGTTAGAAGTTATCATTTGAGACATTTTTGTCTGTGATAGTTTTATAGTACAAGATTTGTAATTAACGTAAAAGGCATAAAATGCATGAAGATATTAGGTAAAATTCCAGAATATTTGTATTTAAATTATAAATGTAAGTATAAAGTTATAATTTTAAAGATAAACACACTCACACAAATATTATTTTAAAGAGAATTTAAAGATCTGCCTTTGCCCTGTCCACTGAAAATCCCTGGAAGCAATGCCAACCCTGTAGTAATGAACATCTTTAGTGTTCTGGCTTGGTTTCTAAATATTATTCTCTAAATATTAAATATTTATTTCTAAATATTGAGAGGAATAGGAGTTCTATAGAGAGACGGCTAATTCTAGGAACAGCAGGGAATGTGTGAGGCTGACATACCTTGTAGGGCCAGAGAGCAATGTAGCTATCAACGACTGACATTTCAGGTTGTGGTGACTGCTACTTCCCACAGATGGCCACAGGGTCTCCATTCTACATGCCTTCATACAGTGCAACTGCTTTACCCTCTCATTCAAGGTGGCTCTGTCACTTCTCTTGAATATGGGGAGGCTTGTGACTTTTGACCTATGGACTACTCTGAGTAATGCTTTGTCATTTCTGAGGATAGGTTATAAAAGGTAACTCACTTCTGCTGTGTGTACTGGAATATTCATTCTGGAGTTCTGAGCCTTTATGTAACAAAGTTCAACCCCACTGGGACCACCATGCTGTGAGGAAGCCCAAGCTACTTGGATAGCCCACATGTAGGAGCTCTGCTCAACAGTCCCACCTGAACTCAGTCTTCAAGTCATTTAGGCTCTGGAAAGACTTATGAGTGAAGGAGCCTCCAGATCCTTCAAGCATCCAGTTGTTAAGTCATTGCAACCTTCAAGTATTTCCAGTTGAGCCCCAGACATCTCAGACCAGAAATGTGTCATCCTCAGTGCTCCCTGTCTGAATTGCTCACCCACAGAATCTACAGGCATAATAAAATTCTTGTTCTACACCACTAGGTCTGAGATATTTTGCTACAATGGAAATATTACCTGGAACACAGGGTCACCACCACCAAGCTCTAGTTAATATGGGGAAGCTTTTTTTTTTTTATTGAAGTCTCATTAATAAATAGAAAGAGGGAGAATATCAATTTTAAAAACCAACTAATAGATATAGACAAAGTGATAGAAATAGAAATTGACATTTTGCAACCTCTAAAGAGATATT